>JBAMJV010002705.1:0-42844 GCA_037951105.1 Echinarachnius parma
TCCGACAAATACGGTACCCGTATCGGAGAATTTGAATTCGGTATCCGACCTTCACAGTCGGATACCGAACGGCTATCTGTTTGGACTCAGCACTAAAAAAAGGTAAAAAAGTAATTTTAGTGGCTGATCGGGCCACTAACATTCAAAGATTTGTATTTGGGCAATTTTTAAAATTCTGTGCTATTTACATGTACCTGCAGGCTGCAAGTAGATAACTTTATAGATTTGGGCATAGATTTGGGCAAAGAATATACAAATATTATCATCAACTATGTAGACTTTTCTGGTTATTTTATTGTCTTTGTCTCTGTGTAATCAAGTGTTCTCATTCTCTTTCCCCTTTTAACCCTTTTCTTTTCTTAAAATGTTGATTCCTCTTAAATTTTTAATTTCTATTTAGTATTCTCTTACTTCTTTTCTTTGTGCCAAATATCAACATTTCAAATTCTGTGAATTCTCATGAAGATATGTATGAATAATACACTGATGAATAAACAGACATAGGCCCCATTGCAGAAAGAGATACAATCGATTGTTAGTTACAATTAATTGTAAGTAAGATCATGTGTTCTAAATGCGGAATTGAAACGCGTAAATTGTCTGACAATCAATTGTAACTTACAATCGATTGTATATCTCTTTCTGCAACGGGGCCATACATGTACATTTTATTTCTTTTTACAAAACAAGAAAATTGACATCAATTTTCTGAGTTAGTTTTATGAATTACAAATGACTCACAAAAATAAAGTCAACATCAAGGGAAGGGTTCTACAATAAAATTTTACGATTTTAGTAGACAGGTATAAGACTGTGCCCTATTACCAGATACCACTATTCTCACCGCACAAAACAAACATTAGATGCATCAAATAAAAGTGGAAATTATACGAGCAGCTGAATAAACTCATAAAGAATACATCTGTTGTAAAATTTCTTTAAAAATTTGAACGTTTTTCTCAAAATCGACTTTGTTGTAAACCCTTCCAAAAAAGAAGCATCTTCCCAACGCCAAATTTTGCGTTGTATTACCGAACGTGATCGATTATCCTTGACCTTGTTTTGCATGGGAATGTCACTGATATGCACGCTGTCACAGGTGCGCAGCAAAATGAGCATGATGGAAAAATGTTGCTGAACATCCATTTATTAGTATTACCCTCCGTTAATAATGCCGACTGTCAAATTCAACTTTCAAATTTAATAAATTTTCCTATGTAATTTGCATGTCTGGTAATACGACACGTTCGGTAATACGACACCCTGCTATACACAATTGTATTTTAAATAAATCATGGAAAAGGAGTTCAACAAAAAATAATATAAGAATCAGCAACTAAATATGACCGTGGCATGAGGGTATGTGCATGTCCAAATATGTACTAGCTAAAAATAAAATCTAGAGTCGAGAGCAGACTAGAGACGGTGACCCTTTAAACAAAAACAAAAGAATTCATAAAGTTTTTCATTGTTTTTTCGGGCCCGAACAGGTCCAAAAGAGCCCTGGGCCTGGCCATTGATTGACCGATTGTTTTACCTTTTTTTTTTACATTTGATTTTTTGACAAGATTTTAATTTTGTAAAGAACTTTTCTTTCCAATTCCAGAGACCACCACAAATTTTGGGCAAATTAACTCACCAGCAGCCGTCAGCAATGCCCAGACATTTGATGCACAGGCAGGATGACATCCAAAGAGCTGAGATCTCACAGAACGACTGGTTCTGACCGTGATTTTATGATCGTCAGCCATTTTTGACCCTCACTGGCCTCAGCTCAGCTTGTTCAGCGAGCAGCTCCTCAACAGCGGTCACACGAATACTCTTTGTGCCGTTCCTTTCCCGGTACGCGTGTATGGCGTACACGCCGTAGACAATGATATCTTCAGCGGGGTCAGCCGGGGATAGACAACAAAATGACACTGACAGTCGCACCAAAACGCGTTTGAAGCAAACAAATTCCCCTTGTACGAAGTTTCTTGTCGGCACCTGATTGGAATATGACTCACGCCTTTACTTTTGATGAAGTGAGGATTTTTTTTCACGAAAATAAAGAGAAAGCAGTCATTTATGGCTTGTTTGATAGCAAAATTTCAGATATGATAACTAGCTACCGGTGCATTTATTTACGTTTTAGACGGACGTACGCGCGCGTTGTGCACGCGCGCGCGCACGTATATGCATCATGCGCATATCGTCGCGTCATTGTATTTTGGAGCTGCGAGTCGGAGATGGGGAGGAGGGGAGGGGAGAGGGGGAAGGGGAGAGGGGGGAGGGGAGGAAAGGAGGGGATCAAGGGGTGCATGGGCTCTGACTCGTATGACCCCCAAACCAATTTTTAAATACCATGCTAATAAATTGAAATGTAGCTTTGGTGGCTGGCACAGCCACAGACAGGGCTAGCTGCAGGGCTAGCAGGGGGAGCTCATGATTCAGCCTATACCAGCCGGAAGTTTTTTTAAAAACTGCCTAACTATAAGACCATGCAGCAACCCGCTCCTTTGACGCAACATTAACCCATCATGAACAATAATAGTGATGAGTATGTGACATCCCCTCCCCCTTGCCCTTGGACTGCCCCCTAATGGGAATCCTTGCTCCAGATATCTTGCCACCCCCTCCCCCCTTCTTCCTCAATGTAGTTTGACCCTGGCCAGGCTTTTTATGCTTATCTACCCAAGGCCAAACAACTCTATCCATGATTCCATACTAATTGCTCACTGACAAAATAAATACAACATAAACTGAAAGTCCAGTTGATTAGTTGTACTCATTGTTAAAATGGAATCTCATAACAAAACCCCTCTTATAACGTAGTAATTATACGGGTCCCAAGCTCCTCATTTTAGTGTGGTTCCACTGTATTGGCATAAATATTAATTGTTAATGGACGTGGCATGGCAAGATTTGCTATCTTATTGCACTTACTTTGTACACAGTCCTAACAGTTCAATCATCAATATCTTTATAACGAAAACAAATTTCAGAAAACTGAAACCTAGATGCTTCTCATGTAAATACACATTATACAAGGTATGTGAGGACCCGTGTCAGGACCGCAAGAGTTCTCAGTAAGTTTTGTGGATTTTGATGTTACTAGATCCATTTAACGCATCTGACCCTTAACCTACTTTCTAATCAGACTTGGTAAGAGAATTCTCTTGCTCTCAAAAATATACAAATGATACACAAGTTGCCTATAATTATGTGCTTTTTCATTATAGACTATAAGATAATTACCATATTTGTCGGTGTATTAACCGCACCTTTTTTCAACAAAAAAAGAAAAAAGGTGCGGTTAATACACGGGTGCGGCTAATACCGTATTAACCGCACTTTTTTTTTTTTTACATTTTTTTTAGGGGGTGCGGTTAATACACCGGAGCGGTTAATACACCATTACGTTTCACTAAGTTAGCCGTGATCTCCACCACGGTGGAAATCAACTCAACCATTTTAATAGCTTTCGTCAACATTCCATGCCCTGTTAACTGCCCCCCGAGACCTAGTGGTATTATAGAGATAATCTCCTCCGGTTACACGCAGTAAACCGATAAGAACGGTGTAAACGGTGATAAAATTCTACTAGAGGCACGAATCTCTCAACCTCTCCTCAGGCCTGAGAAGCGGTTATTTTCTAACTTGGGTGAAACGTAATGCCGACAAATACGGTAGTTTTCTATTTGTATATATAGTGACCACCTAAGGGAAACAAGAAAAGTGGCCACTGAAGACGGTGACCTCTATAGACAGGTTCTATAACACCGTTTCTATCTGCAGGGGCTCACTTTTGGTGGTCGACTATAGACAGGTTGGCTGCTACAGACAGGTTGCCACTGAGACAATTTTGACTGTACATGTACTTGCATTTTTTATCCTGTCTAAGCTTTTATTTAAGCCCCCCTTTTAAATTCTCTGTTCTACTAAATATTAATTCATCCTCTTCAGATCATACATCCTATACATGCAAAAACACAAACTTTTTCACCATAAACAATTAGTATCACACCTTCCTCGTTCTGTAAAAAATGCGACAGAAAAAAATGCACAACAGTGTAACTATTTTGAAGCTTACAGTTTGATTTAATAAACTCTGTAAGTATATGAGTACTCATGTCAATTTCAGTCTTTGATTCCATTAACAAATACCTTTTACAATAGGGTTTTCCAACTCGGAAATCAATCATGTTCGGGGGGGGGGGGGGGGGGGGGGGGGTCAACCCCCCCCCCCCCCCCTTTGATGTTTTGGGGGGTTTGAAACCCCAAAATTGGTCTCGACCTCAAACTTTTTGGACTGACTCAGTCTCTGCCTCAACAATTCTTTTGAAGAAAAAAATGGGTATGCCAGTGATGATGTTATACATTCAAAGAAATGTAGCATAAGCACAAAATCACTGTTGCAGAAGAAATTTGAATGGTCTGTTTTTTTCCTAGTTGGATTGTGTTCAAATTATTCATAATTCAAACAAGATCAAATCTAGCAAAATTATCTTGAATCAATATCAATTTAATAGTCGTTTCAATTTGATTAAGTACCTATACCATGGACTGTACTAGGAAAACAATCCATGCATATACATGTATATAAAACAGAATACGTAAAACATGCAAAACACACTAACAAAAGTGAATACAACTTTGCCAAATAGAACAAAGACGGTCTTTAATAAACATGTGTAATAATATTGCACTTTCTATCAATAAAATCAAACTTTTTAGCATATTTGTTTTTGAATTTCAGTTTGTTCAAATATAGCACATGAATAAGTAAACTAGCATACATGTACATGTAGGTCGATCGATCTGCATGATATAGACACACACTACTAGTACAAATATCATCACAAATCCTGAGCTTAAAGTAGTAGAATAATAGAATCAATTTCATACAAAATACACACACATACAAACAAAAAATACATATGAGATAACATGGAATGTGGTATTAAAACAAGGTAATTTTTGTGTAAAGTACTGAATACAGCAAATGAAAAGGTGAATTGGCTTTCTTTAGGTAATTTAAAGTACTATTTTTTTCTCAAACTTCTGACTCGTGCTTCAAACAAAAATTCAGAGCATATGTGCCAAAGTTTCGCAAAATATGCCAGCATTCACCTTCATTGAATACTTGGTAGTTATCATCAGATACTGACATTTTTAAATTACAATTTTACATTGTTCCATATTTTGCAAGAACACTATGCTGCTCTAAATAATTTTGCTTTGCAATAATAATGGTTCAAGAACACTTCTGACTTCTTCTGGAAGTACTCCACATACATTTGCTCACATTCAGCAGCTGATTCCAAAATATTGGTAGAAGATCGAGTCATCAAGAAAATTCACTTCAGCATCTGAAAGATTTTAGCATGTATGAATTGGTTATGCAGCAAGTTTGAAAAAAACATTGTTGATGCGGTCAAGAATCATGATCTTTCATTCAAGGTATTCAGTAATTCATAAGTGAATTTGGCATAAAAATGGAATGTTCCTTTCCAGGAATTTGTCCGTGTAGGCCTACAGCAGTTTTTATATTGACTAGAATCCTCAATCCTTGTTTTGCTGTTGAAATGGCGCAGGCTAGCTGATTTCTCACAAGGCATCCAGTACATCGAAAGTGACCGGCTTTGGCTTAAAAATGGAACATCTTTTTCCACAAATTTGTTAATGCAACAGGTTTTGAAAGAGTGCATCTTTTGTTAGACTCTTTGTTATATTGTAAGGAATTATCATTCCTTAATTGTTTTGCTGTCGTTATTGTGCATCCTCGCTGATTTCTTGGAAGACGTCCAATAGAATGCTGCCACGATTCCCTTGGACTTTAGGAAAGCTGTTTTGCTCTCAGAATATTTAATGCTAACTGATCTCTTAGTGCGAGTCCAAAATGCATGGTCTCCACCAGGAGCTAGGAATGCTGCCAGGAGCCGTTTTTCTTTCTAAATGGCGCATGCTAGCTGATTTCTTGGAAGTCATCCTGTACATTTACATTAATTTTGGCTTGAAAGAGTTGTAAAAGATTATCTCTTTTTGATATTCCCTAGAATCACCAGGATTCCCTTCTCATTCTTGGAATTTAGTTGTTTTGCTTTTGGAATGTGTCATGCTAGCTGATCTCTTGGAAGGCATCCAGTATGGTGTATGAAATCTCCGACATGTTGAAATTTGCGAGGTTTCCTCCTGGAAACAGGATTCCCTTTTCATTATTCGACCCAAGGAAAGTTGTTTTGCTTTCGGAATGTTTCATGTTAGCTTATTTCTTGGAAAGCATCAGTACATCAACAGTTATTTGGGCCTGAAAATGGCACATCTGTTTCCAGCAAGGTTCATGCAGCTGGTTTTTAGAGATTATCTCTTCTTGATATTGTCTAGAATCACCAGTTTTTAATTTTGATGTTGGAATGGCGCATGCTAACTGATCTCCTGGTAGGCATCCAGTAGGTTGTAGGAGATCTCTGACATGTCGAATGGTGCGTGGTCTCCACCAGGAGCCAGAAATGCTGCCAGGATTCCCTTCTCGTTGTTGGACCTTAGGTACTCTGATATTACCGTCCACCGCTCCTGGATGGTGGACAAAAAATTAGAACTATGTTCAATCCTTACATTAAGATTTAATGGTTTAAATCGTAGTTACCAAGTCATTAAATGTGCCATTTCCTTTCTAATCATTAATGAACTTTAAAGGGTACCACCACCCAAGAATAATATTCTTATAAATGAAACGTAACATCTGTAGTAGTCCATTCCATCTACAAGTTCGAAAAAATATGTTTCCAGAAAAAAATATATAATTGGAAAACGCATCACCATTCTAAAGCGTGTGTTCATGGGTCTGCATGTACGAAGACTACCCTTGTCCAGAGCGAACGAATTGTCCGGGATTCTATTGTCTCAAAAAGTATGCGTGAACATGAAATAATAATGGTTCCGTAAGTGGTGGTAATTAATTGCATTGTTTATGAATTACACAACCCTTTGCAAAATGTTAGGAATCTATTTGATATCACAAAACGGTACCAAAACATATAATTACCGTATTTGTCGGTGTATTACCCGCTCCGATGTATTAACCGCACCCCCAACTTTGGCCGTTTTTCCATGAAAAAAAAAAAAATTGATAGTATAATTCTTGATTTCCGATTATTTTGAGTATTAGCACTCAATGGTTTAGCATAATTTTGATGACATATCGAGTGCTACAGTGTACAACGTACCAATTTCTTATTTAGCACATGCGGAAATCGCACACGTGTGTGCATTCTCAGCGGCGTGGCCTTTCACCTGAACGAACGCGCGCCTGTGCTACCCGCAGCGCTAGCATGCACACCGCCAGCGCGCACCGGCTGGGCGGCGGCCGGGGGTCGCGTCACGTCAGGAAAGAGAATTCCCGCCTGAGCTGCTCGGCCAGTCGCGCGGGTGCATGTTAGGATTCGTACTAAGATAGTGAATCTTCCAAGCCGCTTTCGCAGCAACAACGAGCAATATTTAGGAAGAGGTAAAAGAGAAACATAAAAGACACTGCATGACTTGTTTTGGGGGGAATATGCTTGTATTTTCCGTGCATCGTATGAGTATGAATGCCTTGCTGAGGTGGACTTTGGTCACTTGTGAATCTTATCTCCGGCTAGGCAATTTGCGTGTACAATTTTCCTATCTCTGTGTATTAACCGCTCCCCCCATTTTGGAGCTTTTTTTGGAGAAAAAAGGTGCGGGTAATACACCGACAAATACGGTATGTGTTGTTCATTGCCCGGTGGTCCCCTTTAACATACAGTACACTGACACATTTGTTCCTATTTCTCCTTCTTTTCCTCCTGTTCGGTCCTAGCCAAACATTTACTTACTCAAATGTTCATACATTTCAAAGAATGAATTTCTGCTAAGTAAACATCTACTAGCTACCACTGGATTGATAGCAACAATAAAGTGACTTACAGAAGAATACACATGCCGTGGTTGGGCATTGGACCCATGGCATTCATTTTGAAATACAAAGGCAAGGTGGCGTAGCTACAAGGGTACAAATATTTGAAAAAAACTAGTCCCACCATGCTACGCCAAGACACCCTCAAGTTCTAACCGATAATTTCTAGGTGCTCAATAGGTTATTACTTACACTTTTCCTTTCGTCATCCCCCGCCTTGTAAGGTGGCAGGGATGGCAGTCTCAGGATGGGGTACACAGATTCCATGAATGCAGAGGTGAACATGGTCTTCATCTGCTCTTGGTCTCTCTGAAACGAGACAAAATGTCTTGATTATGCAATAATTGAATTAGATTGAAATGTCCATTGCATCGTTATTTATTGAACATGTAGCTTCTCCATAGTAAAGTATTTCTTTGAAAAGTAGATATATATATGGACGAAATATTGGCACAATAATTTGAAGTATTAACGCTAGCTACGCCTCGCCATTAGTCTTCTTTTCTACTCATAATTATGCATACTATTGGCAGCCAAATGTGTACGAGGGTGACAGCATTCCTTGCTCTAAATATATATATATAAATGCAAAGAATAATCATAAATGATTGAAAAGGAAGAAATAATAGCGTTGCTTTAAACAATGTTCCTCCCTTATATATACTATATAAAGTTATATTTACTATTATTATTGTAATATCAATTATCTCCATAATATATATTCACTAAAATACAGCTTCTCCATACTCTGTAGTAAAGTATGTCTTTGAAAAGATATATATACTATGTAAATTGAAAATTACTGACTTTGTAAATTGAGCTGTTTAGTCTTGCCTGTCTTTCTACAATAAACTGGGTCAAAATAAAACTATACAAACATTGGTAATAGACCGTCTTTGATCTGATTAAAGAGGCCTACAATTAATCAACATAATGCAGAAATTATAAAAACATACGGTTGAATTCTTCTTTCTTTTATAATCTACAAAGTAATAATGATAATTATGCTCCACGAGTGTCTCTTGACAGATGTGCGTGTGTTATAAATAGAATTATTATCATTTATCATTGTTCTTATATTAACACCGTTCACTTACTTTGTCCACTTTCTTGTTCTTTGCCTTCTTGTCTGCCCAGCAGCTCTAAAAAACAATACAAAAAGAAAACAAACTTTGTATTAATGCATGTTTATGATTGATACTAAAATCTTATCAGATAATCGCCTCTTTCCAAGTGCAATCTTGGTGCCAATCACTCAAATGGTTATTTGGTTGGAATAAACAAATATCCATGAGATATAATTGGACCTTTTGATCCATAACACCTCTGGTGATGGACAGACGGACAACTCCAAGATAAAAACGCCCTGACCACTTTGTACTAGAGGCATAACCGCTTTTAAACACATCATTTTCAGAATCCTGTCATCTGATTGGTTGAAAGTGGAGGCATGAAAGTTAATATGCCTACTAAAAAGTAAAAATGCTGAAATTATTTTGCAATCATATTGTTTTTTTTTTTTTTTTTTTTGCAGAATATAACCCATGGCGCAAGCTCCTAGTTTTGAGATCACCATGGGCCTATACTTTCAATATATGCCCCCTCGTAGAAGTCAATATTTGTATAAAAGGATAAATCTCCCAGATTTGCTAAACCAGTAACTCACCCGCAATGCATCCATGACATCTGGGTACTTAGCTGCTTCAGGGAAGTTGGCCAACATGGGAGAATGGATCAAATCTGGATGGAAAAAAGAACAGAAAAATTGCAACATGAAACTGATCTTAGCATACTAGAAATGATTCAACTAAAAAAATATAGTACGTGTGAGAATCTTTATAGCGCAATATAAGTAAAATGCTGTACACAAACAACAACACTAACAGAAGGTGCAGGAATCAGGTCAAATCATGTACATGTATTACAAATTAATTATATACATGTAAGGTTGATAAATTTACATTAAAGTATGACAGCACAACATAATGATATCAACCGTTTGAGAAAATAAAGACTAAAGATGTGCCTCCCCCTAAGGTGACATTTGACCTTATGACACCAACATCTAAAAAGATTGTAGTGTGATTTTTGTTCCATTTGTAGGTATGTTATTTTTAATGTTTGGTACGAATTGACATTTCATAACAATTCTACCAGCATGTCCCCCCATACCCCAATCAACAAAAAAAGAAAAAAACATTAGGGTACAAATTCTTTTAAAATCAACCTTTTGTCCAATGTTTTACATATATTTCAACATAGTTACTAGATTCCTTTAATTTAAATTTTGTGTAGGTCTCTTCAATTCGGTGGATTAACAATACAGTGCGCCACCTATCAGTTGCAGCGGACAGGCCAATTTCCAACTTCGGGGTCGACATCACAGTACATGTGGATGTGATTGTGGCAAGATTGGTAGAGTGCGCGGTTTCCGATCATGAGATCCCGAGTTCGAACCCTGCCCACTGCCTTTGTCCTTCAGCAATATCATTGTGTGGGTTTGAAATGTACCTGTTGACCATGGGTAATAATAATTAAATAATTATTTAAGCGCTTAGAGGCAATTTGCGCTATATAAATGTCTATTATTATTATATTACAGCCTAGCACCACTGAGCTGTATACGGCCTTATATTTCGATGTCGACCATTTCCCATGAGGCATTGCGGATTTCGGCCTGTCCGCTGCAACCGATAGGTGGCGCACTGTATTGTGAATCCACCGAATTGTAGTTGTCATATAGGCACTGACCTGCATTCTGTAGGTCTATCCTGTCCCTGAGGACCTCGTCTCCCTGGATCTTGCGGAAGAAGGTGAGGAACGGCAGGTAGCTGAGAGACGTCACCAGGGTCTCTGGCAACAGGCTGTGGGGAGAGAATCGTTAACATTGATAAGTAACAAAAGCACAGTGAAACCTCATTATAACAAGCACCCTGGGTCCATTGAGTTAACCTCTTTATATCAGGTATCTCATTGTATTAGGGCTTTAAAATAATCAAAAATAATAAAAAATAAAAAGTAATACATAGAACCAACAGTAGTATCTATATAATCCCTATACGCACAATCAATCTAGAATCTAGAATATTGTACACACATAAATCTAACAAACAACCCATTCATTCATATTCATTTTAAAAGAACACATTCTTTGTAATAAATTGACAATGCTTAAGTACATGTGTTCCATTTAATTAAGTGACTATAAACTAGTATACTAATTTGTCCTGTTTAGGCTTTAAAAGTATTTTCAAGACCAGTCATGAATGGGTAAATACAAACTTTCTCCAGTTGGGTTAAAATTTTAACTTACTCAAGGAGTTGTTTCTGTTCTTTCGTCGGTGTCATAAACTTGATTTGTAGGCGTGGTTGTTTGTTTGCAGACATCATGGCTCGGAATTTGCTTGAGCTACCTGGTAGGCACAATAATGACATGGATACAAAGAAAATTGTAATTATGAGAACAGTTGTCTTTACAATGATCACCATCATCATCATCATAGTTTTCATTGTAATCATCGTCGTTATTGCCATCATTGTCATCTTCCTCATCATCATAATATTTACCATCAACATCATTATCATGTGTATGGGTGTAATATTTACAATAAATTGTGTGAAAAGGGGTAAGAAAAAAATTAAATCACTAGTTTTACAATATTTGCATTTTCTGAAATGTTACCAGACTGAATATGACTATTTTGAAATATTCAATAGTCCGAAAATACTGCAAATTAATAATTTTTTCTTTAACTAATTTCCTGTCATGCTTCTTTTGACCCCCAAAAGACCAACAAAAGAATACAAATATCAAATAAAATCTGAAACCCTTATTTAACATGGGCTACATATCAATTAAACATTTGTTTACTAAGAAATATAAAATGTTTATACAATTATTGCAGGAAATTGAAATCAGGTATCACTGGTATTTAACAACAACAACAACAAAAAACACTTCAATATACCTAACTTAATGTTAAAGTGCAAGTTCTTCAAAACAAAATTAAGTGCTATAAAATTAAAACCAATAAATTCTCTTATATTCCATTATTTATCCCGAAACTAATGTATGGTGCTAGAAAATAAAAGAGAAAATAAAGAACCACCAGATGAAAAAGGAAAGCACATGTTTTCATATTTGTATAGGTGAAAATAAAGTGTTAATTCTTGGGAAGGAGGTCTTATGACACGGGGGCTATAATCAGCATAATTAATAAGGGGAATAAAGTAATTGTATTGGTGGTGTTTAAGCCACACAAATGATAGTTAATAAAGTCCATACTTATAGTTTAAATTCTAAACTAGCTGTAAATAATAGTCAGTGAGTTGGTTTGGCTTTTATTGGCTTTTTATTGATGAAAATTAACAATATCAGGAGGTCAATAGACTATTGTGAGACAAATGCAACCATCTTTTGACAGGATTTCATATCCTATTTGGATGTATAGCTTGCTTGATATTTCAGCCATTAATGAACATCTTTCCCCTAAATTACCACATTTGATCTTATTATTTTTTTTTCTTTTTCTTTTTAACCTATAAAGGGGTTTACATCTGCCTCTGCGATTGCAGACAAAACTGGTCTTTAAAAAAATATGTAATTCAATGTATTTGCTTTGAATTACCCTTGTTCATAACAATGGTTGGTGTTGTTGATTAGTGAAGTGGAAACATTTGTTATTGAAATAAATTCAATCTACAAAAAGATTTGTTATCATTATTAACTGGGTGAACAATTTTGAAATAGTATTAAGATTTAAAGAAAGAACACTTGTTAATTGAGGTACAATCAACACATGAAACATGTGACACTACATCTCTTGTTGAGGAATGATCACTTTAATCCATTGAATATGGGAACCTGGTGGGTCATATATTATCTCTATGGGGATCACAAAATGTAGTAGAAATAAGGTTAACAAATCTTCCAAAGTGCTTCATTATCTGATGCAATGTGATAAAACTCATTCAAACTCACTCAAACTTACCTTCAGTCTCTGATAGTCAGTCATAAAAATGATCAATAAGAACATTGGTTCAAACAGTTCAATAGTAATTTAGCTTTCATATTTCACTTTGAATATGGGTGTTATCAATATATTCAAAGCCTACATGCTCTAACAAATTAACCCTAAATTTAGATTTGCAGAAATCTAAAATAATATGTAATGTCTATGATGGAATCAAATTAACTATTTGCTTACTCTAAGCAAAAGTATTGCAGGGTTGTTATGCCCTTTCTTACTTCTATCTTTAACATAAATATTCAATTTTTTCATTGCATACAATTAAATTAGTTTTTCTAATGTTTGCTTTTAAATAATAGGGAGGGGGGGGGGGGGGGGCAAAGGATACAAAGAGAAAACAGTGTTATAGAACCTGTATATAGAGGTCACCAGTCTACAGTGGACAATTTTCTAGTTCCAATAGGTGGCTTCTATACACAGGTTTTACCATACAATGTAATGAAACCCACATATGTGACCTCACACCACAAAACGACCAATAAGTCGGGAAAAATGATTGTGCTCATTTTTACATGAACGCAAAGTAGAATTCAATACCTTTAAAATGGTATATAATTTGTCATATTTAGACTATTAAAAGCAAACCTTTTCAAAATGAGCAGCCAAGATTGGAAACATGGCTGAATCAGTTTAAAAGTTAGGGAGAAAACGGGCCGTTTCAAAGATCGGCGTCCATTCAAACACTGTAATCTGATCATATTTATTTGATTAAAAATCATATTTAAACATGATTTCTGACGCTCAAAATTTCACAAAAGGTAGATTATGATACCCTCATTCAGGAAATACCAAAATCCTAAATTTCATATTTTAAACAAAATTTGGCTATATCAGCTAATAACAGACCTCTATATAGACAGGTTCCATAACATTTATTTATCTGCAGATCACTTTCGGTGGTCACTATAGGCAGGTTGGCTGCTATAGACAGGTAGCCACTAAGACAGGTTTGACTGTATACATGTATATGAACTTACTTCTCCTGCTGATGGAAGGGTCCACCTCAACGTCCTGCTCAAAGGGTGTCCCTCCATTCACATGCAGGTCATACATCCTATACAGCAAAGAAAGGGGGGAAACCACAGATGTAAATCACTGGATGCAGCATTGCCCTTCAAAGTTGACGCACATTTTTACTATTTTGTACATGTAAATGATTACTCCTGAAAAATTACTCATGGATAATTGAAAAATAAACTGTTAACATGACCGGCTTTTATTGGTATAATGTCAGCCTTACAGTGGGGTTTAGTTCTGGTCCTAATTACTAATTACATGTATATTGTCTGATATCTTTGTTCACATGATTGTGCAACAGAAGCAAAATCTAGTTTATTTTGGTGTGCTCTCTCAGAAGGCTTCTGCATAGCACATTCTATTCTTAATCTTGTCAATGATAGACACACTTGTAGTAGAGAAGACAAAAATTTGTTTTTTTTTCATTAGTGCTGTAGTGGAGTTGGCCGAGAGGCTGCCATCAAACATATCATCTACCATTTGTTTTACATTCAGCCTCTGGTCCGAGTTTGAGTCCGAATAAAGAAGAAAAAAACAACCTTAAGGCTGGACTTGACTACAAGACTTTTATCGAATGGATTGATGTTCTATAGAAAAACTAAACTTACTTGTTCATGATAGGTGCACTTGCCGTGGTGTCAATGAGGGGAAGATGCACCCACCCGCAGCTCAGCTCTCCCTTTTCTCCTGTTTTCTGTGGAAATTAAAATGAAGCACAAGAATAAGTCGATTGAAAATTGATTTGTAACCATTCAACTATAGATTACCATGTTCAACCTCGCCCCCCTATATGAATGAAACATTTGTTAGCCCAATTTTATGGTGGCCATAATTCACATCATAAACATTTTGCCAGGGGGCTACACATCTTGCCAAAATAGGAGTAATGTTTTAGCCAGACACCACCACTTTGCTTTCCTGCTATGCAGTGATCGTTATCCAAATATATAGAATAATTAGCCTTTTCAAAACTCATGGGGGGCTTTGATCCCTCCCACCCCCCCCCCCCCCCCCACCCCTTTATCTAACTCACTTATTAATTAAAGCATTCGACAAAGAAATTATTACCACACAATTACAATCACTTACAGGTCTGCAGTATGAAATGCACAGCTCAAACAGGAGACCTGGAACGGAAAGAAAGACAAAAAGAGAAGCGAGGAGCATGAGAGAGATATCAACATTATAAGATATATAGATATATTTCTGGCTAGAAGCAAAAAGCAGACAAGATGAAACAAATCAAATGTCGAGTAAGACCAAAATTAAAATACATGTTTTATTTAAAGGGATCTAGTAACTTTGTTGACATGTGCAAAAAGTGATAAATAGTTGATACAATGTATATTGTTGTGATCTAATATGTCCACTGAGTAAATGTGTGAACATTTCATGTTCAGTGGATGTTATATGGCCGAGTAATGAGCGAAGATGCTTAGTGCTATTCATTTACTCATTGAACTGACTTTGTACACGGTTTTCACTATCCAGTGGACAGTTTAACATCCGGTCACTTCAATCGTAAATATCTTTTTAATGAAAGGGACATTTGAAAAAACGTGACCGTCCCATGCTTCTATTTTTAATATGAATACAATGAGAGAACCGCTAGAGCTCCAAGTATGATTTGAGGATTTGAACAATGAAATGTGAATGTAGATGCATTTTGTCTAAAATACAATAACCGTATAGTTTACTTGAATTAGAGGAATGCATTAAATGGTGAACTGCTAGACTAATTCTGCTCACTCATATATTTTGTTTTATTATAAAAGACATGGAACAAATATAAGCTAAATGTGGTGGGATTT
Source organism: Echinarachnius parma (assembly GCA_037951105.1). Classification (NCBI taxonomy): domain Eukaryota; kingdom Metazoa; phylum Echinodermata; class Echinoidea; order Clypeasteroida; family Echinarachniidae; genus Echinarachnius; species Echinarachnius parma. The sequence continues at coordinate 15,777 of JBAMJV010002705.1, forward strand.
GAACAAGTAAACTATGGATGAATATCCCAGTCAAGAGTCCCTACAGGGGTAGGGGCAAAACAAACAAAAAACCCACTTGCACTCCACCACCCCCCCCCCCCCCCCTCCCCCATACTTCACTTTCTCTCTCTCAGTTCTATGTCCCTTAAGAACATCGGAGATCACGACCTTCCACAAATGACGATAAACTGTTCTTGATAAGTAAATATCACACCAAGATAGGGCATCATGCATATTTTTCTATTTCTAGCACTTCTGTATTAAAACTTCTGCCTGTGATATACCAAATAATACTAGAATACTTTTCTTTCACTTTTCAGTCTTGGTCTTCCTCTTCTTCTTTTTGTTCATGAATGTATCCTGATAATGCCTGATATTCCCATTCCTCTTTCCTGATGATCCTGTACTAAGATCTCCAAGTAATGTTTTATAGCACTAACTGAGTGGCGCATCGTGGTCAGACTGATTGGGAAGGCATGCAAATAACTGAGGTGTCACACTATGTATTTCTCTATATTGTAGAGGACTTTCCCTTTATGTTGGTTATTACTTTTATTAAGTTATTGGGTGGGGGTGGGGGTGGGGGGGTGGGGGGGGCACATATGCCCGCCAGTGCTTTGCCACTGCACTCACTTACCTATTTTATCTCCGGTATGATCTGATCTGATAAAGCAATCTCCATCCAGTACACTGGGAAGCATGCCTGTCACCTAGGAAGCAAAGAATACAACCGAATACAGGATAATTTCAAGTGTTTATCAAGCCTGTCAGCATGGGTATTACAAAATACAGCTAATACCTGTGCATAAAGACCACCTTAGGGGAGGGAAATAAGAAAAGTGGCCACTATAGACAGGTGGTTGCTAAGACAAGTTTGACAATAAATCATGTTATACCATAAATATGAGGAATACTGAACATTCTTTGATTTGAGAGGTTATCTATGGTATTTTATTACATCATATAAGTACTTAGAGATGATGATACATCATATTAGGCGCTATATAAATCAACTATATCATCAAAATGTTTCTGGCTATCTCCCCAAGTTTTTAATACTATATTTTTAGTAGAGTAGATACATCACATATTTGACTCTATGTATGTCAAAATGTTCAAGGAAATATGTGAATATACATCAATGCTAAACAAATTCTTGTAATCTCAAGTAAGTGAATATTTGGTTTCAATACCTTGGGTGAAAATCTCCACGTCTTTTGATCATTTACATTCCAAGTTGCCTGGATGGTGTGAATGTTGCTCAAGATCTTTAACATGAAGTAAAGTAAGAAAAATAATACAAATTTTCAAAACAAATCAAACTAGCGACATAAAAAAGACGCAAACTTTACAAAATAGTATCCATACATCATTTTTTTAAAGTCAATATAATTTAATATATTTTTTCATTAAAGGAGAAGGAAACGCTGGAATTTTGGACTGCTGTTTACTGATAAGTGCAGAATTCCTGTCACCTCTAGTCGTATATTTCCTCTTGGGTATCATATGTAATGAAACTGTAAGTTATCCGGGAAAAAAAAAGAAGAAGAACATAGGCTTTGTAGAGAATAAACTACATATGAAAAAATTAAATTCAATAATTATTTATTTGCCATTAACAAACATTTGTTATTTCCATGAAAATAGTTCTTTAAGCTGCGTTTCCATTAGAGCGAATTTCCGCCGCGAACATTCGCACGGACCAAATCAGTGTTATTGATATATTACTCATATATATTATTCATATTACATGGCGAATATTCGCAAGCGAATTTTTTTAATAATTCGCTGCGAAAAAAAAAGTTCGCCGCGGAAATTTGCTCTAATGGAAACGCAGCTTTATTGTGAAATATGAAGTAATTTATTGCAAAATACCTACCTTATCTCCATCAAAAAAGCAGATTCTAAGGTACCGACTCTTGACATCAATACCTACAGATAAAAGAGAGTAAAATGCATTATCATTAAATTGCAAAGAAATTAAAATAATCTGCATCACAAATAAGCTTGTTACCTTTCATGTCTTGGTGCATACTCTGCACTACTTTATGAGAACATAATATTACCAGGATGGAGGCAAAATCAACCTCTTTACTGAATCATCATATATAGAATCATGAAAATATCTGTATCTGAAATATATAAACTTTAACAGTACAGTGGTCTCTGCATAATGGGGTACTCTTGAGGGTTAGGACGTGACCAAGCATTTCTTATATTTTGTGAGGCATTTAATTCTTTCCACTTAAACGGGTACTCCTGTTAAATGGATTTTAAAAAGCTCAACAAAAAAAGCCAACCCAATTAAGCAGAGATCATTATTTACACCTATTACAGCTGGTTATAGAACAATAATTATAGATATTGGAGCAGAGCTGATCATTCACAAGAGATGAGTGAGGAAGAAAAAATGTTTTCTTACCAACACCACACACAGGTACATTGCGCACCATCATGATGCTGAGCAGTTTCTGCAGGCGCACCCCCTTGGCTCTAATCTATAGAAATATCAGGAGTAAAAAATCATCATAAAATATGACACTTTCAATACACACATCATCAAATAAAAATTCCCTTAACCAAGAAAAATCATTAATGATTATTTAAGGGACTGCATCGTGGTTTGTCGAGGGTGCTCATTTGAGGCTCAATAGGCAGCCCCTTGTCTTCTGAACCAGGCGGGTTCATCCGTAAACACTGCACTCACACAAATATCATCCTTCCCAAATAACCTAACAAAACCATCAAACAAATATTTAGCTGCCCTAAAATCCTAAAGATGACACAATTACATATTTTGCCAAAATGTTGCGCAAAATATGACATAATACTCAACAACTTAATATAATTGTTTTGTTTCCTATGTGTGTTTTTTTTCTGCAAAAGTTTTTTTTTTTGCCAGTCTTACTGAACTCTGGTTTTGCACAAACAAAATGTACTAATTTTTAAATTTACTTGAGTGACCAGACTAAGGAAGAGAAAAAAACACACTAAAGTTAGCCATGCATGCTTGTACCTGTAGGACAATGTCACGCTGGGTACCCTACCTGGTTTTCTTGTGGTGACCAATTGAGATCCTGGAACCCAAGACGCGACTCCGAGAAGCGAGGCTTGAGGAAGTTGCACAGGGTGTACGCTTCTACAACAGAACCAAAGACAATTATACAAACAGTAGCTTAGTTAAATTCTATCAAAATTACTAAGAGCTTTCATATATCTCTTCTACCTTGTTGTTTGGCTTATGGTAACAGAAGAATAAAATGGCTTTTGATTTTTCAAATGTCTCCCTCATCATGGAAATTTGTATGATTGAATGAAAAGCATTCGAGGAATGCTTTTCTATTGTAGTCTAAATTGATGGGCAGTAGGTGATAGAATGAATCTCAGACAAATTTTCAACCTTCTCACTAAAGGTAAATACAGTCAAACCTGCTAATGCGACCACCTGCTAATAACGACCGCTCTCTGGTGTCCCCCCCCCTGAAAAATCATGTGTTAAGCGACCTGCGTAATGCGACCACCTGCCTAACGCGACCAGCCACCACCCCATTTGTTCCCAACTCACATATAAATCTGTGAACAGCGATCACAAAATTAGCGCTCTAATTCTGAGGATGTCAACATTGTCAATGCATATAAAACAAACTTTTAAAATGACGATGAACTTCAGACAGAGGCTTAATTACCGACACCAGGTGCTTCGGACTCATACACAAAGGGTATTCGTGCCCTTCAGTACTTAATTACACATGTGCATTATAGGCACAATATGCGACCAGAAATTCCAAATGGCCACCAACCTGTCTATAGGGACCACTTTTCGCTGGTCCCTTTGACTGTAGTATTTTTTGTTCTTCAAAACTATCACACATCATTCAGAAGAGTCTTACAATGAAAAATGTATATGATCGAAAATGACTGTTTAAAATGACAACTTTGCTTGTTATACATGGGGTGGTTATTTACAACAAGCAAAATTCTTAAACCATGATTCATGAAAGTTGAATATGGTGTATTCTTTTATCTTTCATCAATGGAGCAAACAGGTAAAAAGAGGTAATAACATAAACAAGTGAATCTCTTCTTATATTTTACTATTGATACAAAAAAGTTCACAAAACTTAGACACTTATTCCCACCTGACTTGAGATGTCTAGCAGTTGTCGAGGGCCTGAAGCCTGATGGGATAGCACCCATAGCTGATAGGACATCAGTAACTCCAGTCTGTAAAATAAAAAGATAACTAATGAAGAGTCTACAAGCCCTATTTATACAAAGACCTCCTCCACTAATTTCCCTCCAAAAAGAAGTAATTCATAATATGTTATGACACATTTCTTTTGCAAAAAAAACCCTTTAGTTCAAATGTTATTTCCTTTGTAATATAAAGGACACCTGAAGAAATCCATCTTTCTTCTTGTTCTTTGTTTTTAATTTTGCTTTTTTTATATTCGTATTATTTTGTTTAAAGTGCGGAAATATGATGAATCAAATGAAAATCATGTATGCTATCCACTTACCTCATTGACTGATTTCTTGAGTCCTCTCCATAGATCTTTACCACTAAAGAAAATAAACAAATCCAGGAAAAACATTGATTTATCTTCAATAACCAGCTACATATGGGTATCATTGTAATGCTAATATCACCTTAACTTTCAACAACTGTATTTGTTCTCTCTGTGACTACCAATGGTATTGCACATTTTAACATTTAAGATAAAATTAATATGGCATGAAAAAATACCATCTATAAATGTCAATAACGCAAATTATGAAACTCTACCAATAACAAGATAAAGCTCAATAGAAGAAATTTATATGCACTTTTCAAATAAGTAACACAAAAGTCCGTTCACATTTTTATTTTCTTGAAATATAATTGATCAAAATAAATAATATTTCATGCTATCATATCTGTTAGTGTCTATAATATGAAAACTTGATTAAACATTCAATAACAAGAAGTTGAGCAAGACAAGATAAACAAGAAAAGATAAACTTAAATATAAGAAACAAAGCAACAAGCACTGAATTTACATGATAACAGACCCATACCTTCTCTAGCATATTCAAATTGTATGCATATCTTACCAATAAAAGGTTATTCCTGGCAACCTGAAAGCTTGTCAGAGGTTTGCCTGACATAGAATCAATACATATATGCAATGAAGATTCCAAGTATTGAATTGTATTTGGTAGGAAACGGCTTAATTGGATACCTTGTTTCATACCACAGATAAGTATGAATATATTGTAAATTGTTCTATTTACTGATGACTATTAATTTGACTTTAAGATGAAACCAACAACAAAAAACATTAAATTTGTAGTATCAATGAAATGAAAAAGAAATTTTTCTTATTAAATTTGAGGATAGACATGTTTTAGCAAAGGAAAACATACAAAATACAGATGAACATTAAAATTGTTAAGAATATGAATTATTTCAGGGGTTAATATGAAAGTAATATGAAATTACTATGAGGAACGATTGCAAAGATGAAAGAATGTAGATGAATAAGCAGGGAGCTTGCTTTTTGAATTAAACATGCATGCATGAAAAGGACACAACTATTTATTAAAATTTGTCTCTTTGTAAAAAAAAAACAGGGTCCTTTAAATATTGTTATTACTGGAAGTGCTGTATGTATTTTATGTAATAGAAATATAAAGCATATTTGATGATTAATACTACTAGACCTCATGCATAGCTCACAGATGCAACAAATGATTGACTCACATACACGTTTAATTTCAACCAATCAGGATGGATAATAAGCACATTTTATTCATTAGCTGATTATGCATTGACGTTTGAGCAATGGAACCTGATGAGCATGCATGAATGGTTTGGTTTGGTTTGGTTTGGTTTGGTGTAGTACAGAACGGTATGGTTTGACGTTTGAGCAATGGAACCTGATGAGCATGCATGAATGGTTTGGTTTGGTTTGGTGTGGTACAGAACGGTATGGTTTGGTTTGGTATGGTATGGTATGGTTTGGCATGGTATTGGTATGGCAGGGAATGGCATGGCAGAGTATGGTATGGCATTGTATGGTACGGTATGGAGTCATGCAATGCAAAGTTTTTAAATGCATATTTAGACAAATCAATAATCTATACCTTGAGTCTATATCATCTTCTTCATCTCCATTGGCTAGATGTAAGAAATATATGTGTTTTTTTTTAATTCAAAAGCAGAAAAAGAGTATTAGTATAAAAGACATTCAGTGTGATATCACACAAAAAACAGGTACCATTCTTGCACTTGAATTAGACGTAAAATACATGTACAAATTAATGTTTTTATCCAGAATAAATACAAACTTTTTCAAAAATTCCTTTTTTTTTCAATATCTTTAAATTTCTTATTCAAATCATATATCTTAACCCAATTAGGATTGTCCCTGAACAGTTGGGCTGTGGCCTATGGAAAAGGCATGTTACAAAACAGTATTGGATGAGTTAATGATTTTTCAAAAATAGTGAACTACAGAAAATGCAGGCATTTATCTTTTATTTTTTCTTGATTGAGTGTGTGGAAGCCATCAGTGCATTATATTTATTTACTTATGGATGTATTTACAATATTTCCTTTTCAAATGCAAAAGAGGTTCCAATATTAAACTTAAGTGTAAATATGAGAAGAAATATATAGAAGTAATATCGAAGATATTACTGGGATAGATTCATCGATATTAGAATAGAACAGAAAGGCAAATATATGTTTTGCGTCAAGAATCAAGAAAAAAAAGCACAAGTATTGATTTATAAATGTACCTCCTCGGTGAAGCAGATTCTGCTGGTGCTGAAAAACCAAAGGAAAACTCTGTTAATCAAATCAACCTAATTTTTTTCCAACAAAAAATAATTGAGTTTGACAGAAATAAAACAAATCAACCTACATTTTTTTCAACAAAAAATAATTGAGTTTGACAGAACAAAATGCGACAATGATAACATTAAGCGAAATTATAAATGTCTATTAGTGTTGTTTTGCTTATATTTATCACCAAAAATGTGATATTGACTGTCCTTTTCAAATCAGAACATGATGGTGTAAAAGGGGAATTCTTGGAAATAATTTGTTTGCCATGGGTTAGGATGAGGGAGAGGAACAATATAGTATTTAGTATAGCCATTTTGAGCCAAACTCTTCTTAGTTTTATTGTTGTAGTCTTGCACATAGTGTTAAGATAATTACCAAAGTTGTGTCTGTACAATCACATTTTCTCATATTTGTTTTCACAATATGATGTGCAGATATTGACTTAACACATACTTATTCATGATGACTATTACCTGATGTAGAAAGTAATTTATTGTTACATAGCGTTATAAGACAAATATATTGGTTGTCCATTCTCTTATATGGGAAACTTACCTAAATTTGGCACAATGAAATTTCAATGATTAAAGACATAAACATACCATCTGGTTCTGGTGACTGTATATCCCTGAAGTCATTATTATCCTTTTTCAGCTGAAAAAAACAAATATTTATGAATTAAACTTCCACAAATTCCAAATAAGGAGTTATTAATGTATTTTAGGCCAATTCAAATATTGCATTGAATGTACAATGTTCAGCCTCCTGAGCCCTTCATAGTTTTCATGCAATAGCTATACTTTCTCGAAAATTGATTAAAATGTATATATTTGTCTCATTATTTTGTGTATATGTTGTTTTTCTGGATGTGAAAATACAAGAGTCACACACAACATGTTACTTTATTTGTACCATCTTTGTGTAAATTTGCAGTATGCAACTTAGGATCCTCACTGGCTTGCTGGCCCGGGACCAAGACAATGAGCTTCTACACACCAAACTTTAATGTATGCCAATATGCATCCAAACATAAACAAGACTTGATAATCCCTTTCTCTTTTTTTTAATACAATTTTCATTTCTGTTTTTTTTGTTTTGTTTTTTGTTTTTTGTTTGTTTTTTTTTTTTTTTTTTTTTTTGGGGTGTTGTGGGGCTTCTTTGTTGCTCACAAGTTTCTGTTTTTTAGCTATCAAAATGTCCTTGGTCTTGATTTTGCAACTGCAAAATTTCACTTGCCTGACATGGCAACCAAATTTTTAACTTTTACTACCCAATTTCTAGTTTAGGGCCACTTAACATACAAATGTATGATTCATTATACAATAAATTGTAAATCTTTACGTTACAGGGCTCTTGATTTTACTTACACAACAGGGAAAATAGTCAATTTCTAGACTGATTTTAAAACTCACCTTGAGGTATGTGCTTGGAACCAAGCCCTTGTTTCCTTCCTCATCCTCTGCCATCCACCAACCATCATCCCTGCAAAGAAAAATGCAACACAAACATGCACACATGGATACTACAGCATACTGAAATATGACAGTGGTAATCCATGGTTTCACAAAAATCCTTTTTATTTGACCAATCAGTCTAGTTCTTAAGAACATAGCTTACCAAAAATTGTACTTGCCCTAAACAAGCGGACAAGTGAGTAAGTAGAGCCCTGTAATGGTTCTAAACACTTTTTTTTTTATTGTAGTCATAATCAATGGGCAGTAGGTAATTTTTCATTTTCATTTATTTTATTTCAACCAAATATCAAAATATATACATTGTAAAATACAAGAATATCAACAATAATGGTTGAGGTACCCCTTGAAAGCAAGGCTTGTGAGCGGGGCACCTTAAGAACATAATCAACTAATTAACTAAATACAATTTTTACAAATAATTACTAATTAAGCATAAGGCAAAAACAACTAATACATCGCATACACACCAAAAATAGAGAAAAAAGATTAAGGATTGAAATAAAGCAAAAGATAACGGAAGGAGTAAAGGGGTTAAGGAGAAGAAGAGTGAAGTATAAGGAATAAGAATGGAACACAAATGCACAATAATATACCAGATAAGAACATAATAACAAATATGGACACTTCTCATATAATTATACTTACAAAGCTAACTCAAATTAACATTACTTAAAAACAATGTAATTATACTTTCAAATGACTAATTATAGTTTTGGGTGAATCTAGTGAGCAACTTGTGTTTACTTAATTTTTTAAACTTTGATAAGGTTGAACTAAGTTTAATGTCAGGGTCTAGGCTATTCCATTCTGTTATACCTTTAAAATAAAATGAATTGAGTAAAACAGTAGTGCGAGCAAGAGGTTGGTACAGGTGTTGGCTTTGGCGTGTATTATAAGTATGTACATTTGCCGTTTTTGTAAAAATAGCACTAAATGAACAAGGAGCTAAATTATTCATACATTTAAACATGAGGACCCAAGTACTCTAACAATATAAGATCATTAAGTTCAGGCATTTTAATCTAGTAAATAAGGGTTTAGTATGTGCTTGAAAAGTCGAGTGAGTAATAATTCGAATTGCTCGTTTTTGCAACAAATATAATGGATACAATTTGGTTCGATAAGTATTTCCCCATGCTAAATTACAATACAATAAGTGAGGATAAACAAGTGTATTATACAAAGTAAGTAGTGTTTTCTCAGGCAAGAAATCTTTAAATCTTGATATAATCCCAATACTTCTAGCAATTTTTGTTTTAATACTTGATATATGAGCATTCCAATTCATACATTCATCCATAATAACTCCAAGAAACGATATATTAGGAACCCTTTCCAAAACATTTTCTTCAATATGTATATCCTCAGTATTTGGGACCCTCCTGTTCCTAGAATGAAAAATTATATATTTTGTTTTCTTAAAGTTTAGACTTAGTTTATTGCTTTGAAACCATACATTCAATTTTTGTATTTCAAAATTAACAATTTGTATTAACGCATCAATGTCGGTTCCAGAAAACAAGTGCTGCAGTATCATCTGCAAATAATGAAAACTGCAAAAGAGAATCTCAACATCAATTTTTACTTTTTTCACATCGTCTTTTGCTATGAAACTTTCAGGCATCATTCAGAAGAGTCTTACGATGATATTGGTATATAAATGAATTCTCAAATATCACTTTAGGAAAAAAACATATGTAGAGTAAAGTGTCAGATATTGCCCAAAATTACATTTGAGATTTCAATCCCATACCAAAATCATTGGAAGATATGTCCGAATGATGTGTGAAAGTTTCATTGAAAAAGAACACTGCTTTCCTGGTTAAGAAAGCGAAAATTTGCGTCAGCTTTTACAACGAATTACTGTATAACGTGTATGAGGTTTATGACCGTTCATTAATGCTCTTGAGCTGAATGAATATCAATGATAGATATCGTCATACTACAGGGGCATTAAACAAAATCTAACCCTATTTTATTCTTCTCTTACCATAAGCCAAACAACACGGTAGAAGAGAAATGTGGAAGCTCCAAGTAATTTTTGTGGAGTTAGACACTTTACTGGTTTCACTTTAATTCTTACCTCGCACTGAGGATGGTAAGAACTTCTCCTCTCTTGAAGCTCAGATCACTATTTTCCTCACCATCAAAATCACACACTGCCTCAAACAGGTCCATCTGGGGAGAGATATCAAAGAATAAAATAAATAATGCACTAAAAAAACACCAACCATAATTATGGCCATGTAGGACTACACTACATTTTGAAGGAAAACCTACATTGATCATTCAGCATTTATCAATTTTATTATGAAGATATTATTCATTATTATGTGATATTACATACGGTACTTGGTAAAAATTTTCATGGGATGTTATCAGATTTATTACTTGTAATCTATCTACCAGAACTCATGATTATGTTCAATATTTGAAATCCAATCAACACCCACTCTCGTAATATGCGATGGAGGTTTTTGCACAGGCATAACTACCATGCAAACAGAAATATGCTCTTACATGATGTGACAGACTTGCTAAGCACATTCAAGTTTTGAATTTAAGTCCTTGAGACAGACACCTCTCACAGAATGCTATTTTTCAGGTCACAACCGCTCGAGTCTGGCAGTTGCAACCAGATGTAAGCACCGAAAGAGCAGAAATAGCTAATCTACAATTTCTATAAGTATTAGTGTAAGAATACTGTATTTTTCTTTTCGTTATTGTAAAGCGCATTGATATGCAGTTATTGTAATGAAATGTGCTATATAAGAACCAGTTATTATTATTATTATTACATGTAGTTATATCGCTTGAGAGTGTACTCACCCCTTCATCTGGACGTTTGTACTCTTCTTCCGATTCCTCTTCAGATTCTGCTCTCAGTTCTTCTTCTCTTCCTCCTCCTCTTCTCCTTCATCCCCCTCCTCCTCCTCCTCTTCCCCCTCTTCTGATTCTTCCCTAGTTTCGACCAAAAACAAACACAGGAACATAAATATTGCAAAATTATTCAATTATCTTGCTCTATTCCGGATTTAATCTTTTTAATCCAGTAATCTTCCTGTTAATCTTCATCCTTCTCCTCTTCCCCCTCCTCGACTACGCTAGTTTTGACCAAATAACAAATGAACACAGAAACATAAATATTACACAAGTATTATCAAATTATCTTGCTGATCTTCCTGTTAATCTTGTCAATCTTCATCCTTCACATCACCCTCTCATTCCTCACTTCCAAGTTTCCATATTGATTTCATTCGATGTTACTTTAATAATTATGTCCTCTTCTAATCCTTCTTTTTTTTCCTCCAGAATCCTCTCTGATTTTAAAGGGATTTAGTAGAAATGTTACTAGATCCCTTTAACAAAAGAAACAAAAATACATATTGAAAATCAAACCAATACATATACACAAAAATAACACAAGAATCTACACAATTAATACAAATGGAAATATATAAATTACAAAATCATTCAAATTATTATATGCTTATATTATTATATGTTGGAAAAGCAGCAAATCTATGCTGCTTTTCCAACTGATTTTGCTCAGTCGACAACAACTGAAGCTTGAGTATCTATCTACTTTCCTTTGTCTAATGATCAAAGAATGCATGCTACTCAGAGATTTTAATGTAGACTTAATAAAACCCGATACTTTTAACTTGCACTTAATGTGGTTTGCATTGCCAATTTGTTTTGCAGGGGTAATCATTTTGCTCAAACAAATAGAAGGTATACTCACTCTTCTTCTACCTCCTCTTCCTCCAGTTCTTCATCTTCATATTCTTCTTCTTCTCCAGATTCTTCTCCTTCTTCATATTCCTCCTCCTCCTCCTCCTCTCCATCTTCTTCCTCCTCCTCCTCCTCCTCCTCTTGAACTCGAACATTCTTAGCATCTTCTGAAAAAGAAATGGGTAGACATTAATGAGAATATTTGACAAAAGTTTGACTGTCCACTAGAAATTAAAGAGCGTCACTTGCATATCAATAGTTTACATATGATGTACATACAATTACGTATAGAAACAAATTAACAGGCATTCTACATATTGAAGCAATTTTCGTATAATTGTTTCATTCGGGTAGAAAATAACAAACGTGAATTTTGTTACTGCTTTCAAGTGAATATAAAAAAGTGTTAACAAAATACTGTTGTTCTTTCATTCTTATACTGCAATATTGGCTAAAAGATATTTGTTTCTACATACAATGGATAACTGCTTGGTGTGGTCTAGCTGGCATACCTTTCTTGTTCTTTGTATCCTTCTCATTATCCTTTTTTATTTTCCTGTAGATAAAAAAGAACAAATGCTGACAATTTCAAAGATAAATTATGACAATTTGAAGTGTTTAAATATGAATAGGTTCTATTCAAGTAGAAAGTACATTCCAACTTGCAATGAGTGATGCATGGAACTCTCAATTGTAAATTCCCTAGCAGTTGTCCTTCTTTTTTCTTTCTTTTTCATGTAAATAAATTTAAAAATGGCTAATATTTTCCCTTCAATATAGTTCTAAAGGTAAATTGCAAAATATAATTATTCTGTACATACATATGGTGAGCTCTATCAGTAGATTGTTACATCTATATTTAATTTATCCATAGTGTGTCCAGATTTATATAGATGAGAATAAAACTTGTGATATGATTCACATCTCTGAAATACAGTAAAAGATGTAAAATACTGAATTATTGCCTTCATCTATCTCTTATAAATTATAAATTATAAATTAAATTGAAAGATTACTGTTATATTGACAAATCGTTACACAAACACAAAACACAAATAAAACAAGAAAGAAATAGAAGAGTAGATAACTGTCAAAATTGTGAAGTGCGTCAACGAAAAGTTTGTACACATACATTCAATGAAGAGTCACCAACAATGAGTTAAATTTCAAATATGACCCAAGAAATGTAAGCATCTGTAGAAATTATACTGTTAATAACTGAAAAGAAAACATAAAGAAAAAATAAGTTCAAAAGAAGCGAGAACAAAAAATCATAAAGTGTGGAAAGCATATATCACAACCATACATGTATAAACTTCAAATAGGTTTCACACATTTGAGTCAGGCGTTTGTCTTTCAAGACTCTTAGGTAACCTTTGAATCCAGATTTCTCTCAAAAGTCCTGATTTGCTAATAAATTTCCTCTTTTGAGTCTTCCTTGTTTAAAAAAAAATTCATAGCAAAACATGAAATCGTTCAGGAAAATATAACAATTTAGACAATGCACAGTTTACTGAGTGTCAAAAGTTGTTTAGTTGAAATCTTATTACTGACAGAGTAGATGTAAATGCAAGGTTAGGCATCATGAAGCAATTACTGTAAGACAGGTTAACAGTTAGTACAGAAAGTTAAAAGTGTGGAAAGGCATTGTTGGCAGAGCAATCATACATCATATTCCAAACTGTGTCATTACAGAACACTTTTAAGAAGAATATGAAACAAAATTAATGCAGTAAAAATTATGTTAATGTAACATGTTAATAGCAAAACATGGTTAAATTGCATATTAGTTTTCCGACATGATCATTTTGCGTTATCATCAAAATTAATTATTCAAAAACGGCAAACACATGATATATTGACCAGCATGATGTTGCATTATCATTTTTTTTAAATAAGACAAAAATACAGACCAATTTGATTTAAATTCTCTTCAGTTACTTACTGGCATACTTATATGACAACTACTGCAATACTGCATGAATATGTTTTTATATTCATTGATTCAATCAACTTACCGAATCGAAAGATGGAAACTTTAAGTTTTCATTTTGTATTCAAAATTAAAATGCACATGATAAACTATTCAAGGAAATAACCATTGTTTTCCTTTAGAATGCAATTTGAATATCTAATCAGAAACCTGGAAAATTATATTAATTTCTAGCAAATACAAAAACCTAAGCTTTCTTAGTTCAAGTAGGACTCTCTGCTTTCTGGTAATCAAAAACTTATATAAAAACCCTGACCAATATGACCATAAATATCTTCAGTTTTGAGGTAAATGTAACAAATTGCACTTTAATGAGATGAAGTAAAGATAAGTTATAATTCACAACATAACACTCAATTCAAGAATAAAATAGATCAGAAAGCAAATGACACATGATTATGTAAGAATTCTACTGATGATACCATTGCAATGCAAATAGATGAAGGAAAAGAGCATCACACTTGTAAGACTAAAAGTTTAGAAAGTTAGTGCACCAAAACACTAAAGACACAAACTGATAAGGTATAAAAATCACCTTTCTGCCGACTTGTCCTCTTTTGAACAAACTAAATCCTTTTTTCTTGTCTGGTTTGACTGCCTCTTTCTCTTTCGCTATCTTTACTTCTTCTTGCTCCTCCTCCTCCTCCTCTTCCTCTTCCTCCTCCTCTCCACTTTCTCCCTCCATCTCCTCTTCTTCCTCTTCGGACTCCTCCTCTTCCTCCCCTTCTTCATCATTATCTTCTGCTGCATCTTTCTTCTCATCCATTTTAGGTTTCTTTGAATCCCGACTGAAGAGTTTGGCTCCAAAGCTTCTTTTGCCGGGTGACTCTGCCCGCTTCTCCTCTTCCTCCTCCTCCTCCGACTTTTTCTTGCCTTCGCTCCCCTTCTTCTTCTTCTTCTCCTCCCTTTTCCTTCTCTTTCTCTTCCTTTTCCTTCTCCTTCTGTTCCTTCTTCTCTTTTCTCTTTCCTCTCCTTCTCCAACTTCTCTTTTTCTTTCTTCTCCTTCTTCTCTTGCTCCTTTCTTTCTTTCTCCTTCTCTTTATCAGTCTTTTCCTTCGCCTTGTCCTTCTTCTCTTCTTTATCAGTCTTTTCCTTCGCCCTTGTCCTTCTTCTCTTCTTCCTCGTCTTGCTCGGCCTTCGAGCGTCTGAATATTCCCATGCGGCTGAATTTCGATTTCGATGTTGCACTGTCATCTTGGTTCTTCTCTTCATCTCCACCATCGTCTTCATCCATTTCTTTCCCAGGACTTGCATCGTCCATCCTCGAATCATCTCCATCCTCATCTAAATCTTCCTCCTCTTCTTCTTCCTTCTTATCTTCATCATCTTCTCCTTCCTCCTCCTCATCCTCATCATCATCATCTAGTTCAGCCTCTTGATGAACTTGGTTGCTTTGGGGATGACCCTTCTTCTGTCACTTTCCTAAATAATAGCAAAGTCATCCGTTTCCATGGTAATGAATAACCAAGAAAGAAATGTGGAGAAACACATACAAATGTAAACAGTATTACATAATTATGTTAGGATATATAAATACATTAATATACTTTTGTATTGAATCAATATGAAAGGCATACATAATTGTCATTCATAAATATATATGATTTTACGGCACAGGTGCTAAGCCCTGCCATTTGGCCTTATACAATTACAGCCACATCAAAATAAAAATATTCAAAAATTAATAACTAATGTCAATATTATATCACTAATGAGCAGTAGCCACATGCTGTGAGTAGGGAGAGGGAATGGGACTTTTGTTATGTGCTGCAGCATTTGTACATTTTTTACATGAAAAATGATGGACTAGTATCATCCCAGTGTGGACAAAATAAACAATTGACAAAGCATATTTATGCAAATAAACAGACAATATTTTGTATTGATATCAAGACTTTTCAATCAAATTAGGTGCAAATAAATGTGACACATATTGCACGGTACTAGTAAATTTGGTGGAATATCAAATGTTTATTGCGTGATGGTGTGATCTTGCTAATTTTTTTACTGCAAATGAAATTCAATTGGCACAATGGTTTGAAATAAATGACATGCATATTCATTTCATTTTCACTATAAAAAGGTTGTTTTCAATGTACCAAAGTAAAAAAACGTCCCTACTGTGGGAGGTAGTACTACACTCCCCACCGCGCCACCACATTGCTCCTTCGATACCCCCCCCCCCCCCCCCCAGAAAAAAAGAAAAGTTTGTGCTTCATGCCACTGACTGTACTCACCTAAAATAGGACTCCTCAACCTCATCCGGTTCCAGTTTGTTTCCAACTTTCCCTAGCCTTATCTGCAAAATAAAGTAAAACACACAATATTGAGATACTAAATATGAAAACTAAAAAATGATATGAACAAATATAAAAATGATGAGACCTCATTTATAAAGTTTTTGAAAAGCAAACTACTGTATAAAATGCGTAGAAACCCTGCTCTTCTAACTAACACCCATAGCCTGGCTGTCTACTATTTGGTATTTGTAATGATCACAGGGATTCGTGTTGCCAATTTTTTGTATAGAGGGGTAGGGAGAATTTGGTAAATAATGCATAGAATATCAGTTGTCTAGACAGGGTCATCCCATGATCCCAAACAGGGGGCGGGGGGGGGGGGGGGGGGGGGGCAAAGAGAGGGGCAGGGGTTCCAATGCCAGGATAACATAAAGTTAAAATATAGTGCTGTGTGGAGTATTTTTTATTTTTTTTGTAATTTAAAATACATAACCCCTCATGCAGCCCTAAGCTATACCACTGAAAAACATATATATACAATGTACTTCAAATACAAATTCATCGAACTTATTCTGGATCGATACAGCCAACTGCCAACATAACGTAGATGAACACAGAACTTTAAACTTTACAAATTTGTAATATACAATTTCCTCCATTCAATCAACCACGAAAGCAATTTTAATTTTAGAATTGCTGATTTTAGCGCTTAGAGATGAATTTACATTATAGTAGGTGCTAAGAAAATAAAATCATTAACTACATGTACTATCAAAAAGTTGTTTCTTTTTATTGTCTTTTAAATACATCAGCATTTTCCCTTAGAGATTCTAAAATCCCTGTCGAATCTGTACATAACCCATCTGGTTCCTGTAGGCATTGGGTTAAAGGAACGTTACCTCAAGTACTCTCATCCTTTCTACTTCTCTGTCCTTTGCCTCATCAAAATCTGGAATAACCGTCGGCTTCCTTCCCCTGAGAAAACCACACAAAACATATAAAATCATTACCGATCAGGACTGGCCTAGGAAATATATGGGTGAAGGTCTATAGAAAAGGCATGCTGTAACAAAAACAAATAGTTTGAAATGGGTTAATCCTTATTTGTTTGATTAAATCACTTTATACTCCACTTTGAAAGTCATTTTATATAAAAATGTATTGCCATATGAGAGTGTCTATGTTATAGATTTCACATCTAAATCAAGGGCATTTAGATACAGACAAACCATGTGTATAGTGACCACAGAAGGGGAAAAAAGAGGCTACTGTAGACAGGTAACCTCTAAAAAACAGCTCATTAACATTGTTTTTTCTCTACAGGGGATTACTTCTGGTGGCCACTATAGACAAGATGGCTACTATATACAGGCTTGATTGTATTTTTTCAGCCAACCTAGCACACAAGTTATAAAAAGAGTTTCATGTACAAGCTGCTCAAAGTTTACTTCACATCTTCCTTAGATACTGCAGGGAAATGCAAGGTAACAAATTATTCAAAAAATTGCCCAATTGTCCCCGGGCAAGTAAAAGTCAGATTTGGGCAAATTTTTGTTTTTGAAAACAAGAAAAGTTGATACCTACATTTGTAGATTGGGCTAGCAAAATTGGCAAAATAATTAAAAGTAAATGTAAATTTAATTTAATCTTTAGGCGAGTGAAACTTTCCTTTGGTTTATTATATTATCTTTTTGAAAATTTACTTGCACTAACAGGCTAGGGTCTAGTGCCCCTTTGGTGAGATCTATAATAAAACCCAACATAACTGGATAAACAGCACCCTTACGCGGTAACTCTCTGCAAAAAATATATTTAAACTTCACTCAAGTACAACACTTACCTTAGAGAGACCGTTTAGTTTCTTTTCAAGTGCTTTACACTTTTTTCTGTAGTCACCACATCTGAAGAAAAAAAAGAAATTGATTAGATAGATTTTAAAGTAATTTTCAAATAAACATATATAAATACAAATAGGCTTATAGAGCCTGGAATCGGAAAGTAAAAATATAATTTTGTTTTTCTTTTTCAAATTGAACAAATCAAATTTTCTCATTACAAAATTCTTGGGACAAATTTCCTCATGAATCTTTTGAAAAATGTACCAACTACAAACTCATAATGCATACCATTGTTTTTAACTGAAAGGGCCATCCTATAAAATAATGAGAACACAAACTCTTCCCATCACAAACAAAAATCACTGGCATCATTTAAATTCTTTTTCCACTGTGTTGAAACATAACAACATCATACGAACATAAACATCTTTAGTATAGGCATACACAAGAAAAAACTTCAGAATACTTAAAGGAACTAAAGAATACAACGTATTTTGGCACTTATTTCATAGTTGATGACTTGTAAACTAGGTCTGCAGAAAGAAACTCCATGAAAATAATCACAGTAGTGTTTTTAGGCTAATTTTCTGATGCCAAATTTCACTTAGCAGCCAGTTTACACCGCGCCCACATTTAGGGTCCAAAATCAGCAGCATGATTGACACTTCATCGGCTTACGTCAACTAGAGAATTTAGAGAGGCGTCGTGTACAGAGACTATGGGGCAAAGTTCTTTAGATGACGTCACACCAATAGAAGGCAGCATAATCGATTTTGGCGTTTTAAAAGGGGCGTTCCCAGGACAATTAGATATTTACTAATTACCCCAAAATGTATTGATTTCATGGGAAATGACTGCCAAATTATTTTTCTTGAGGAAAAATTACATAAAGAGAGCCTAATTGCGAAAATTAGGCCATCTAGACGCTGTAGTTCCTTTAAAAAGGGATTCCCTACCTCTATGGCACGATTTGAAATAATTACTATCCCACATGTCCTTATAGACCATCACTAATATTTCTTTTAAGCGAAGTACTTTACTTGCCTGACTGGGCCAAGAGCAAAAAAAGGGTGATATCTAGCAATGTGTATTGAATATTATATAAATATTCTACAAACATTAATTAAGAATACCTTTTAAAGAGCTTCTTCATGCGGGCATTTCTGTCTTTCAGCTTGGGGTCGTCTAAGACCAGCCCACATTCTTCCATGAATGCATCGATCTAAGGGATGAAAGATAAGACATTAAATTTGAAAAAGCAAAATATATATATCCATCAATTAGAGTGACCAACACACACAAACATTGCAAGTGATTGCAAAAAGGGTACTCTCATGCGAATGTAACAGGCAAGGCTTAATAAATTTTATTCTGTACAAAATCTACCTTTTTTCATTTTTTGGTAGCTCAACATCAAATGTCATTCTATAATTACGGCAATTTGGAGATTTTACAACGCTTTCCATCACTTTTCCTCGGGTCTTTCGCGGAACCTTTTTTCGAACTGCATACATAATGCATGCATCCGTATGCGCGAACACTTTTTCAGAAACTTAGGCAGCTAGGTACGGTACAGCGCCAGGTTCTTTAAATAGGCAGCTAGGTACGGTACAGCGCCAGGTTCTGTATAGCAGCTTTACAGCACTGTACCATACCTAGCTGCCTAAGTTTCTGAAAAATTTTCGCGCATACGGATGCACGCATTATGTATGCAGTTCGAAGTTCCGCGAAAGACCAGAGGAAAAGTGATGGAAAGCGTTGTAAAATCTCCCAAATCGCCGTAATTATAGAATGACATGTATAGCGACACACGAGATCGGTGAGTTAAAGTATTATACTTATACTTATAGTACTAGTACTTAGTAGCCCTAAATGTATTGACAGGGCTACAAATGTCGCGCAAAGTTTGAAAATGTTGGTTTTTTAAGTCAACTGATTTTCCGTAAGTCACTTTTACTGCGGACTTACGGTGTTCTTGCCTCTCAAGGCAGAGTGAATGGGTAGCATCTATCGCTAGAATGCCGACAGTGAACATGACAATAATAATGTCAAAAAGGCCATGAAAGCGATAGATTTGTCGAATATATATTCTTTAGGCTTTACTAGGCATCGGCATTCGGCGTTACATGGCGCGCGCGCGTAGACCATATTTTTGTACACGTAGTTTGCGCGATATTTGACTGTGGGCAATGCAACTTCGCTATTGCAAGGGTGGAGGGATATACTATTTCTACATGACAATAATAATGTCAAAAAGGCCATGAAAGCGATAGATTTGTCGAATATATATTCTTTAGGCTTTACTAGGCATCGGCATTCGGCGTTACATGGCGCGCGCGCGTAGACCATATTTTTGTACACGTAGTTTTGCGCGATATTTGACTGTGGGCAATGCAACTTCGCTATTGCAAGGGTGGAGGGATATACTATTTCTCCTAATGTAATGCGGTCTAACAGCTAAGCCTGAGTCATGTCGGAATTTTTTTGTTCCGGAATCCGCCGGTGTTGTGCCGGTCGGAATCCGGTATTCCGATAATAAAACAACCTGCCAATGAATGATACGGAACGAACACGCACTAGAAGGTCTGCCATAGCTTCGGCAGCGCAGGCAGGCCCGCGCTGCGAGACAGGCCAACTCAACTGCCTCGCGGAAAATTTTGTAGTAGAAAACTATCAGAAGAAAACAAATGACAAAAAAGTACAAGGAAGACGATGTCGAATGCAACTTACAACGACAAGAAATCCGCTGCGTTTATTATGAAAGCCGATCTAGACTAGTAGGCTACTAGTAGCTACCCGGCCCGGCGCGCCCCGCACAGTCATGCGCTATAGCTATGCAGCTAGCTGCTACCATAGCGCTCAGCTCGAGCTGCACATGTACTGTTAGATCAAACGATAATTCTCAATTAAACGTTGACATCCAGTCCGCCCTCTTTCGGTTACTAATGCTCAATACAACCCGCCATATCACTCGTATACTTTACGTGCAGGTTACGGGTCTATTTTCTTACGCAAGAATCCATCCGCCGGGAATTGGGGAAGTCCCGGCGGATGGATTCTTGCGTAAGAAAATAGACCCGTAACCTGCACGCAAAGTATACGAGTGATATGGCGGGTTGTATCGAGCATTAGTAACCGAAATAGGGCGGACTGGATGTCAACATTTAATTGAGAATCGTTAACAGGTACATGTGCAGCTCGAGCTGAGCGCTATGGTAGCAGCTGCAATATAGCGCATGACTGTGCGGGGCGCGCCGGGCCGGGTAGCTACTAGTACTAGTCTAGATCGGCTTTCATAATAAACGCAGCGGATTTCTTGTCGTTGTAAGTTGCATTCGACATCGTCTTTCTTGTACTTTTTTGTCATTTGTTTTCTTCTGATAGTTTTCTTCTACAAAATATATAAGATATTCTTTATGTATTACATTGTTTCATCGGAATACCGGAATGGAGAAAACAAAACCGGAACACGCACACACCGGACGGATTCCGGTCTTCCGAACGTTCCGACCCAGGCTTACTAACAGCTGACTGAACCACGTAGTATGCATGTGAAGTATACACAAGAGGTACTAGTAAAAATCATAGATCCGGTTCGTGTTTTGAATCAAGAAACTCGATCAATTTCGACATCGGTAAGTCCTTTTTTGCCGCATTTTCGCAGTGAACTTTGCTGAAATAGCGAATTTTAGAGCAATCGGAAGTATTCCGCAGTTTGGAAAATTGTATTTTTGGAAGATTCAGGTGTTTTTACGATATAATCTCGGAAGTTTTTTCTGCCTCAAGCAGTCTCACACATTCGTTTTATCGCACAAACCGAGGGTTATGTACTTGTAACTGACCTTGATGATCGGATCGTTTGATCGGATCGGCAAAATTTTATCGATCTTCGAAATCGGATCGATGATCGGGATCGGATGATCGGCTATTAAAAAAAAATAATAATAAAAAAAAAAATAATGCTTTAATTTGCATCACTTTGCAACAAAACTGGTTCGTTACTTTACTGCACATTTTGTTCTGGTCACTCGATAGTCCGCCGTAGTATTTTTTATAAACATTAAAGCCATTTGGACGACTTAAATCAATATTTTGGATGCGCCGAGGCTGCTTGCTCGGAGCTGTGCATCGCGCAGGGCTGGCGCTAGCGTGGCCAACCGGTAGAGATACGGCGGAGAAGACCGTCAGCGGATCGCGAGGCTATGCTTTCACGTGTTTTATAACGGCATCGCGGCGCAGCATGCACGCAGGGTAGCACGCGACAGGATCTATCTCCGTCCATGTGACCTATTTTTGTTGATGTTGTTGTTATAATTATAGTTACTTAACTTTTGCATTTTGTTGTTTTTAGTTTGACATCGTTTTTTTATGCTGTTGCTGCATGCATTTTCAGTCAGATTTTTGCGCATCGCTTGTTTATTTTATCCTGTTTCCTTATCGAATTGCAGCTTGATTATTAATATTACTCAGTATAAAATAATAATTAAGAATAAGATATTTTGATTTCTTTGTTGCTGTTTTTCACGACTGATTTTCTAAAAAATAACTGGAGTTTATTTAACTTTTTTGTTATTCTTTGTTCTCCTTTAGAATCAGTTTAACTCGATCAACAAGTTGGGTACATGATGTATTATAAGCTACATGCAGTAAATAATTCTGAAAAAAACAAAAAAAACAATAGAAAACATAAAATTAAGGGGACATTTTTAAAATAAACAAAGTAATAGTAATACACAGGTGTACCCCCAATAATTGTCGTGCCCCCCCCCCCCCCCCCCCCCCCCCCCAACCAGTCCGACCACCTTCGCCACTGGCTACATGTGTTTGTTTGTTTGTTTGTATTTGATTAGTGTGTATTGCTTTGTTATTTTGCAACTAGTACATAAGTTTGTTCACTAATTACTTGTACCAATAGCCCCAATACCGATCCCCACGTCATTCAACAATCCGAAATGTTTTAAATGTACTAAAAATAATAGCCCCCGCCCCCAAACTTTCCGTCGTCCGGCGTATAGGCCTACTCAAGAAACAAAGTACCCTCCCCCAGTCTACTGAGAAGTGAGAAGGCTGCCACCCCCTCCCCGATACTGAGGATGACAATGAATGATCATTATGAAGATGGCGATGCCAATGATTATTATGATAAAAAAGAGGATGGTAATGATCCATGATGAAGATGAGGATGATGGTGCATGTTTGACTGGTGATGATTATAATAATTACTAACATCGAGACGGACAAAGTGCCATTATAATGGAGCTAGGGGCGAAGCAAGAACATTGTAAACTGCGTCGTGGCAACTCCCCGATAAAATGTAAGTAGTATATAATTTATTATTATTTTTAATTGCGTTACGTACAATTATTGCAATATATGGGGAGGTCCTCAATACAGTGTGACAAAAAAATGAAGAGAGCGTTAGCCTAATGGCAGTGTGAACGAAATAATTACAGTTCCCCAATTTGCGTGCCCCCCCCCCCCCCCCCCTGAAAAAATACAAAATCACACGGTCGCACATAAACTAAATCATAATCGGGGGCCGGAGAATGTTTTGATTTTGGGGGTGGGGGCTGACCACATTTCAATTGTTATCATAACTATCTTATCATCACCATTATTTTCAATTTGACGTTTATATTATGATGTTTTTCATCAAGTATACAATTTCACAAGCCGCCATCCGTCGGAAATAATAAGTATTTATATTTTGAACATCATCATGAGTACATAAAAATAAAAATCGCCCCGTCGCACATGGAAACTAAATCATAATCAGGGGCCGCATTGATATTGGGGGATGGGGGAGGGGGCTGACCACATTGTCCACATTTCAATTGTTATCATGATTATCTTATCATCGCCATTATTTTCAATTTGACGTTTATATTATGATGTTGATCATCAAGTATACAATTTCACAAGCCATCATCCGTCGGAAATAATAGAGTATTTATATTTTGAACATCATCATGAGTACATACAAATTAAAATTGCATGGTCGCACGGAAACTAAATCATAATCATGGGCCGCAGAATGTTTTCGGGGTGGGAGGAGGGGGCCGACCACATTTCAATTGTAATCATAATTATCTACTCATCACCATTATTTTCAATTTGACATTTATGTTATGATGTTTATCATCAAGTATACACTTTCACGAGCCATCATCCTACTAGAAATAATAAAGTATTTATATCATGAACATCATCATGAGAAAGAGTACATATGAATTATTAATCATAACAAAAACGCATAGTCGCACTATCCATGGTCGCACGTGAAACTAAATCATAATCAGCGGTCACAGAATTATGTTTTTGATATTGGGGGGGGGGGGGGGGGTGGTGGAGTTGGCTGACCACATTTCAATTGCATTATCATAAGTATCATTTTAAGTCCCCCATGCTCATGTTTATCTCATCTTCCTCGTCATTACATTTATACTCAAAGCATAAACAAATTATAATTCTTTAAATTGAAAGAAGGATCGGCCGAATGTAGTCCTCGCCCACGCGCAACACAAGTCAAAAATTGGAGCGTCGTCATTTTCCTAAAAAGGAAAGAAAAAAAAAACATGTTATGATTATGTTTATATAGTTAAATTTTGACGCCATTAGTCAATAACAACATATCAAACAATTTATATACTCTCTCGATCTCCCGGAATTCGGGGACCGGGAGATCGAGAGTGCAAATTTACAGTTTATATTATACATGTATACTAATATAATTATGTACCAGCTTTCCCTGAATCTTAGGCCTTGCTGGCGACTATATAGATCAACAAATCGTTTTTATGTCCTCTTCCATAATTTATCAGCATTCTCTATCAGTCGGCCGACAGTAAAAGACTGAATTTAACATGTAAAAGAGGATATGAAAACGATAATTCGTTGATCTATAATAGCTTGCGACATAGGACACGCATGCCGCCCGCATGCATGCACGGCGCCAGCGCGGCGCCGATCGTGCGCGCGCCGGGTCTGACGGCCTGGAGTTCATGTGAACATCGTCGGGAATATCGTTCAAATGACTAGCAATTTTGCGAGTCTTGTTCCGATTTTCGCCTTTCAAAACGAAGTAAACTAACAAAGAGTATCTCGAAAATAACATTTTTTTCAAGTAAATGATATAGATTGTCCCTTTTTAAAATTTTAATTCCGATATTCTTGCAAAGAAAATGGATGGTTTTCTCCCGGGATTTTTTTTTTCTTCACATAAGTCATAACACATAAAAAAAACAAAAACAAAATTTCATCCGATCCGATCTCCGATCTTTTCTGCATGATCGGAAATCGGCAAAAACGGCAAAAAAGCCATGATCGGATCGGGATCGGCATGCCGATCCGATGATCGGTTACAGCGTTACTTATGGGGCCATGATTTGGTGAATTTAGCCCTCGTTCGCCGCTGCGATACGCCGCCGCGTGTGCTGCATGCGCTATGCCACGCGATCGGGTAGCGACAGCGCGGTGGGCTCTGGCGGTGGGGCACGCACGCGAAATGTAAGCTCACAGCACAGCGCGCCATAAAACGAATGGCGAAAATGGTGACACAACAAATGGATTAAATACCATATTTTGGGCAAATATCATTTTTTAAATTTTATTTCAAAGGGCATAATGATTTACATTAGGTAAGTCCCAACCCATTGAATACCATTTGCATTATTTTCGTGCAATTTTAATTTTCATTTGGTTATGCCTAGCTTTAGCCTTTACCAACATCAACAATCAGTCTTTCTCAGTGGAGTGGTGAGTGAAACAACAAACGAGGAGAAAGACTGATTTAACGGTCAAGCCATAGACAGATCACACCCACAAAACTCAATAGTCAATATAGTCAAAAGTCAATACAATGCAAGTCAAAAGTCAATACAAGGCAAACAAACGTATTTTTTCTGCTGCTTTTTAACCTCCAGCACAACGCCGCAGCAGGCCAGACCGCTAGGCGCGGCAGACATGCCAACCCAATCAGGCAATAATCTGGGCTCAATTTGTCGCGGGGTATTTGAAGCGCAAAACATTACGATAAATAACAACTAATTTGATATAACTCTACCTCTTTCTTCAAATGATCACCATCTTTCTGTAATGCTTTCAGAGGGCTCTTTTCCTTTGGCATTTTGATTATCCTCTGCGACAAAATATTGAATAAAAATTCCGTTGTCTACGACGCTGAGAGAATGTGTATGGTGTCGTTAAAAATCAAAAGTTTTGAAAAATTAAAAGCAAACAATTGCCACCTTTGCCCACCAATTCGGCTATTCCTCTTTAGATCTATTTACTTGTATTTTTTTCCTTCTGTTTACATACTTGTTTGTATTTTTTGTTTGATTGTTTCTTTATTTATTTCTTTGTAATTTCGGTCTGTTTCAGTTTGTCATTGTGTGCCTGTCAGTGTGTGTGTGTGTGTGACGTGTGTGTGTGTGACGGTGTGCCTGTCATGTGTGTGTGTGTGTGTGTGTGTGTGTGTGTGTGTGTGTGTGTGTGTCCACTGTCATATGACGGTGTGTGTGTGTGTCTGTGCATTGTGTGTGTGTGTGCGCGTTTGTAATTGTCTATTTAGTTATTTATTTATTTGTTTGTTCATTAGTTAGTTAGTTTGTTTATTTGTTTGTGTGTTTGTATTTTTTTCTTCAGTATTCAATACAGTAGTTCCAGAGCCATAGGTGTACCGGGGGTGTACCAATACAAAATATATACTAAAGAGATGATTAGTGCATGGCACAACTTGAAAAGGGAATCAGAGAAGTGGAGAGGGGCTTATGTACCCTTTATTTACTAATCAGATTCTTGCTCCCTCACTACATTTTGTTTTGCAGTTTTTTAATATTGAATATATATATAATATAAATAAATTGCATATTGCATGTTTTATGTATTCATATTTTAAACAGTTGTTTTAGATATAATAGTGATGTTAATAATGTACAAAACAAAAAAAAATTCACA
>JBAMJV010002706.1:0-35304 GCA_037951105.1 Echinarachnius parma
ACCTTTAACATATATTACACATGGAATAACAAATTCAAGAGATGTTAACAACAGATCATTTTGTGCATTATTTTTATACAATCATATATCTGGTTCCACTCCCATAACCCAATATAAGTTATATAATTCAATGAGGAATTTATCAAACTTTGGGTAAATGTAAAAGAGTAAATGTAAAACAAAAAGGGTATTTAGAAGTGATGTTCATAGATTTGTTCTATTACGAGCATATAATTAATGGGGTGTGATTTAATATACGTATTCCCCCATCAAAATAGTTGTATTTGCAATGGGGTACTAAGAACTGCGTGTATCCAATGTATTTTAATTGTGTTACTTGTGTACACTGCATCATGTATTACTTTAAAGTGTGTATATACAGGGGTATTACAAAGTGATTTCACAATTTTCTAGTAAGAGTATATGATTACAAAGGGTGTGATATAATCTACGTATTCCCCCATTAAAATAGTTCAAATTGTAATTTGTAATCATGGGGTACAAAGAACTGCGTTTATGTATGTAATAACTAGAAAGTGCTTCTGAATCAATATTCTTGAACCCTACGCTTTCGCTTATAAAATATGAACAGACATGTCTTGCAAGGTCACCTTTTAATGTTTTAAACAGATAAATTGCGCCATACAAACAATGTGGATCATCATCAACATCATATCCAAGGGTTATTTTAGTATATTCTTGTATTATTTTGTGTGAACGGGAACAAAAGGAGTTTGCAAAAGTATATGCGAGTTGTGGGCCCTGTTCGAGTTAAAACGTGTTTAAATTCGTAAAATACGGAAAACAGTTATTGAGTACCACAGTGTTCACACATACTGACATACACCTTTTTTCTTCTTAATGTTTTATTCCTCCAAATTAACAACAACAACACACATCAATAGCAATTCCTACAAATTACTGTTCAATTACATAAAGGAAGTACATACATAAACATTTACATCAAAATATCAACTGAAACTGACTTCTGGTAACGTATAATCAAATTATTGTGATAACATTTGATGAAATATGTTTATTATCAATGTCAATTATCAATGTCAATTATCAATCAGTTAATTACAGTATTTACAATATTAATAACCAAATAAAATAAATTTCATCTCATTAAATATTAAATTCTTTACACATACAATCAACTGACATAAGAGCCAACAAATAGCAAACATGCAAATCGGGTTAAGCCGAATGAAAGGTAATAATGTAAGTTCTAATAATAATAACAAGAACTTACATACTCACAAAGTGATATCATTATTATAATCATTATAATTGTTCATAAAAAGACAAAGTAGAAAAGAAATCGTGTCCAAATGTGTATACTCGTTGGTAAGATATTTAAATGCAAGTGATACCAAAATACATACTCGCTATAAAGCATTGCATATTTGGGCAAACTCATGTCATACTCGAGCAAAAATGTTGTAGCGATACAAAAATCTGTTATATACAGGCCTGTAACCAGGGGGTGCGTTGGGTGCGTACGCATCCCCCCTCCCCCCCCAAAAAAATAACCTCTCTCCCACCTGTTTTATGTAGTATTTAGTAATGTACTTGTCATTTCAGCCCAGACGAAGGATCTGCTGGATTCGATAGCTCGGCTACTTACTTTGACAAAAAAAACCAACAAACTAAAACAAAATCAGCAAATGTCTACTAAGGGGCCTTGCAAAGTTACAAACATTCCAAACATCCAAATAAAATTTGGATAGAGCTCACCCCACCCACCCGCCCCCTTATCCAAACTTTTGTTTGTTTTGGAAATCCATCTCCGACATGGACAGAAATCTCAAATCATATAATGACTTTTTAAAAGTCATTATATGATTTGAGACAAGTAAAGTGCAGTTTTTGACACTAAATCTTTATTTTGGGGGGTTTTTCCAATTAATTTTTTTTAAATCCAAAATGGCCCTGGACCCACCCACCCATACTTCCAAATCTTATTTGGATGTTTGGAATTTTTAAAACTTTGCAAGGCCCCTAAGTAGCCTACTAATCATCGGTCTCGGCCATCGCTTACACTATCAAAACTAGTCGTGTCGGTCTCGACCACAATCGGTCTTGGCCACGACCACCCCCATCCCATTCCCGCCAGTGAACGTTTGAGCAATTTTGGATTTTGAAATTTAAGAGTTATGATTTTTGCCAAGTTTTGTTAAATCGCTATGCCGCCCTCTCTTGATGTCACTCTACTTACGCTGTATGTCTACTGTCGGGAATATGGAAGACCACAAGCAACAACAATAAACGAAAACAAACTCCAATAAAATGCGTTTAAAGTAGCATTTCGTTGAAAATCACAAAATATGAGAATAATGCATCACTAGAGATCTAGGGGCTAACAGATTAAGATTAATACTTTTTTTATTTCCCATACCAACACGATATCTTATTACAACAACAAAACAAAACCCCATCGCAAGAATCGAAAACAAGCGCTCTTTGCGCTAAAAAACGCCAATGTTTTGATGACGTCAGTCAGTGAGTATAGTTGTCATTAGCAGACGATGTCTCATTGCGAATCTACACAACCATTCGTGCACTCATATTGTCTGCTAAACGTGTATTCTTGCCACAAAACGCATCTATTTCATTGTATTTTGTAAATAATGTTTACCACGACTTATACACAATAATTATTCACTCGGAGACATTTACGGAAATAAAGACGAATTCAATGAAGTAAGTCACACACCGTCCTACTTTATATGCTTGAAAGACCCGCCGAAGTCTGGGCACGATCTATTGGCCCATTGTTCAATAGCTGTATTTTGATGCGGGTGCCGCTGAATGTGCAGTTCTGTGTGTAATACTTATGGGCGATGTGAAAGAATAAAACAACGTTATTTAGCATGCTTTACGTGAAAATTGTGTGTCAAAGAACAACAAAGTGCTTTTAAGAGTGAGGCAGAGGAGCAAATAATGACAACAATTTGCCTTAATAAACAAGGATGATTGAACAGAGTCATGTTAAAAAGGCACTATAAAATGTGTTTGTTATGTATCGGACATCGTCTGCTAATGATCACTTTACTCACTGACTGACGTCATAGTATGTCAGCTGGATTCGGCGGGACTTGATGCCGCAATACTGGCTTATGAATTACCACTAATTAATTGATGATAACTCCTTAATAACAATATTTTGAAACACCTATTTGTAATATTCGTGTTATGGATTATGTATGAAATATGGAAATATGAGCTGCATCTACATTAAAAAACAACAGAAATCTATTAAGTACGCCTGTTTCATTTGCACTTAATAATAATAATAATAATAATATGATAACAATACATATTTATAAAGCGCATACTGCAATGAGCCTCTAAGCGTTATTGTTATTACCCCGGTCAACGGATAAACGCCTCAATAATTCCTGCACACAAGGTGCACAATTTCCACTCACTGGGGAGTATTCCAGCCAGTCGCTCGTTCGGCGCACACAGTGATAAGGAACCTAAGTTCCCATCCTTCCAGGTCCCCATTTATTCACCTGGGTAGGAACAGTAATAGTGGATTAATTGTCTTGCTGAAGGACAAACGCAACGGACATACACTGGATTCGAACTCGGGATCCCACCCATTGTGGAGCGCGCTCTCTACCGATCCTACCACACTACGTCCACACTACGTCCACACTTGCCCTGAACGAGAGTCAAACTCCCTTGAGCGCAAACAAACAATCGGAAGCACCTATAATTACGATCTTAGTTGAAAGTTTTGAGTTTTGTCCTCTTCTCCAGTGTACATAAGTGGCCAGCGATCTTTTTGCTTCCCAAACTCCGTCATGTTAGGGCATGTAGGTTCCTGTTTGTAATTTATTAAAACTCATTTCTATGCACCGACGTATTTGAGGGGGGCTTCAATAATATTGACCAATTCATTTGGCCAATATAGATGTTTTCGGTAGCTTTCCCCAAAAGTGTTATTTTGCTTTAAACCTCATCTTCAAAGTGCTCAACCAACCATGTCAACTCTCCAAACTGTGTCCAAAAGCTTCAGAGGGCATTGCTTCTTGGACATCCACAAGGGCCCTAAGAGGGTTAAGGGCTTCTGGTATGAACTTCCGGCAATGTATCTGAAATATCATACACGATTCGAAATTACCAGAAACTGTGCTAACCCTCATGAACACTAATCTTTTGATTTCTAAATTACCCAAATCAAAAAGCTTCGGGAGCTACACAACTGAACTTCTTTACGGTCCTATGGAGCTTGTACCCACTCATTCAGGACTTCTCGCCTTGCCAAATAAAATGAGCTTTGTATACGTTTCCTGTCCCATATAAACAAACATTTTTACTTCTAAATGTCCTTAATTTGTAGGTTTGACTTAATGGAAAGCCATTTTTAGTCTTGAAATCATACAATTATTCAACTCCAAACATTCAATTTTTGGTGACTTTTAATTTATTTTACACCAAGCATATAACATCTCCTTAAAGGGATAGTTGAGTTCTGGTAAGGAGAGTACAGTTTTGGTGAAACTAAATTTTAGTAACCAAAACCTGCATCATTACATTACAAACTAATAGTTATAACTAGAAAGGAACACAAAATTACAAATGACGTAGTAAAGATCATGTTATCATTAAAAAAGAGCCGTTAAAACGTAAGAGGGTGCTCTGTAAACACTCATCGGTTTCAACCATTTTGAATAAAATATTGTGCATGTGATGTTTTGTTGAAATAGTGATTAGATAGAGAAATAACCAACAACTATTTAAATACCTATTTTGTAACTTTTTGAAAAGAGGAAGCATTTTTTTGAATTTTTAACGGCTGGTTCAAAATTCTCTAATAAACCTGGGGCCCCAGCTTTATTACAAATTGTTATATTTATGGATATTTCAGCCGTCTCTGAACCGATTTTGATCAAACAAAGATGATTTTATTATTTAAATATTATGCTCTTTCAAATTTTACACTCAGTTTTTCATTACCTCACAAAAAAAAAGTAGTCTAGCGCCCTCTCTACCAAAACTCAACTATCCCTTTAATATTAAAAAACAGTTATGCCTTTTAACTAAATCTAATGATGTATACAAACAAAACAATTTTTACATTTTATATAGAATAATGGCTTTCCATGCGCCACGCCCATACGATGTCCATTAAACAAGAGACCCCCCCCCCAAAAAAAAAACAAAAAAAAAACAAAACAAAACGACAACGTGTGGGTGTCTCAAATGTCATGTTTGTCCGATGCATAATCAAGGATATTTCAGAAATAAGCCTACAGAGCTAGTTGCTATGCAATCTAACTTGTCTTTCTTGTTCAATCGCAGCTTTCAGAATAGGTTTGTAGGCTTCGTAGGCAACCATTGCTGCATGCAGTCTATATAGTGTTGCAAATGGATCCAAGAGCACCCCGATCACTTTACCCGTCTTGTCCCCGAAAAACAGAGTTTGCACAATAAAACTTTCGACGTACAGACTTTCAATCAACCACTCTGCTGAATTTACAACTGTAATGTAGATGAGCGCGTAAAGGACCCACTTTATCTGGCGTGGGTCTGTGAAGTGTTGCCTCTGCACTCGAAGCAAGAATGACGTCGTGCACCAAGAGATCAAGCCGATGAACACAGAGTACACGATAGCGATGACGCACAAGATTGTCAGATCTGGGTCCATGAGGTTTCCGCTTAGGAGCAGACCAGTGGCTGCCGTCACTCGAATGAAACCCTGACAAAATATTCCGCAGGTGCAGAGCAGAAGAAACACGTCGTGTTCTTCCAGTTGGTGCAGATCTACTTGCGGGAGGATGTCAGGACTAATGGTGTTGCGCTGATTGGTCATGAGGAGCAACAAGACGGGAAGAAAAAGCCAGATTTTACCGGTCCAGATAGCGTACATTTCCCGGCTTCTGCGATCTTTCGGGAAAAACGGACATATCATATCGTAGAATCCAGTAAGAAGATACATAAGAGCAACTAGGAAGGAAATCGCCCATATCTTCTTCGTAAGGCATCCAATTCTTGAAGGCGGGTTCGGCAAGGTAAGGTTGTCTTCATTTCTTGAATCGCGATTAATTCGACATAAGCGTCCAATGCCTGCAACACAATCAGCGAAAGACAGAGAAATGGAAGATTCGGCAGATCCTCCTTCATGAAAGGCGTCGAATCGCGGCATTTCTCTGTGAGGCAGTACGACTGATTTTGGCACGAACGACTTCCACATCTGCCAGAGAATCCCCGTGGATGTGATACCTAACTCCAAGTAGAAGGCTATCATTGCCTTGTCAATGATCTTTGTAATCTTCCAAAATGTGGCATTAGACTTGTAAGGACTGACATTACTGCCGTGTTTTATAAGATACTGGATGGGCAAAACCAGGTTCCATATGGCTGTCCAGATTGAGGCCGATAGAAAGATGGCAATCGAAAACACGTTATGTGGGTTGCTAACAAAGACTGCGTCGTAGTATTTACTAAAAAACGAAATGAATAGAGGGAGAACGATAAACATAAGCAATTCTGCGATTCCTCCGGTGATAAAATCACCAAGTTGAACAAGTCCATTACCCTGTTCGACAATGCACATAATTTTGCCTATGGAAACAAGTGGTATTACGAATATTGCAAGAGTTGAAAAGCCAATGAAGACGTTAACCAGAGATCGGTGTCTCCGGATACACGAATGTCCATGGGGATTGAATGTTACCTGCGGGACATTGCTCTGACAAGAAGTTACTCTACCGGGATGATCATGACTGCTTACGTCGCATGGCTGTGTGTCTGGAAGTCCAGTATGATTCGCTTCCAATTGCGCAGTATCCATTTCTGCTGGTGGGACATTGCAGTACGCGAGTTGGGTAGGAGATAGGGTGGAACTGTCCAAGTTGATCGTCACGGATTGGTTTCCGTCACATGGAGACCAATTACTGGTTTCATGAGCCGGACTGTGCGGAAATTGTAACACTTCGTGACGTACTCTGTTGATATCCAAACTCTGAGCATTAGGCATGTTAGGCGACGGTAACAGGACACCTAGTATGCGGGCACAGTGGCGGCAACGCATCGGCCAGAAGACATCTTGCCCCTGATGGAATCTGTCCCTCGAGCGAATGAAACGAATCATTTGAAACTGAACGCTAAGAATCATCATGGACCTAGAAATATTGTGAACGATAAAAAACGTTTCGCCGTGTGAAGATTCATCTGTTGTGCTGACAGGGAGCTTCGCAAGAAAAGCGAGGCAAACGCCCAAACTTGATACGAGACACAGAAATAGCGTACTGCTGTAGTAGTACTTGTCCTCTACAGGGTCACTGTTGCTGTCTGCCATAGTGTCGCGTCAACTCCTTACAATCGATTATTACATTCGATTTTACACCTATCCAATAAATGATAGGGAACTTCATAAATTTCACGATATTTCAGGAACGACCTCTGACTGTCTCCTAAAACCCGTGCGCATACTCCTTGGCAAACTTCAGAATGTTTGATGAGACAAGAGGAAGTACTACACCTTTATAATGGTTTGTAATTGTAATTTTCCAAATTATAATAGGTAATGGCACAATTATGGACTACGTTGTATATATATATATATATTTGATGTTTAGTATTATTCATACGTTTCAGGAATAGTTTATTATGAGACATTGTTTACTAATTATGGGTTTGTTTATATGCATCAAGACAATGTTTGTAATATTCAGTAAGACAGTAATTGGTATTATGAAGATATTAAAAACCTGAGGCATGTACACAATGCCTCATAATAATTTTGAATTGAAACGTATAATAAACATTACTGAACAGAAATATAGATGTAAAAAGTTTATGTAGTCTATAATTGTGTCATTAACTTTATACAGTTTGGAAATTACAATTAAAAACCACTATAAAAGACAGAGTATGCAGTTACTCATATTATTTCCTCATGTCTCGTTAAACATTCTGATGTATACCATCAAGGAGAATCCGCAATAAATCATTAAAAAAGTGATAGCCCTTCGATACATTATGAAGTTAACGAGATTTTCTGTGATTTAGTGGATACATCGAAACTACGAACATTAATTGCATAACAGTGTACACAAAATTGATATTAATTCATTGTTATGTATTATATGCATTGGCGCACTAGCACATATTTGTTTCAATGGCGTAGGGGGGTTGAGATTTTTTACCCGAATACCGTCTTAGTTGTTTTCACCTGAAAAAACAAAAAAGTTACATAGATAAATAAGGTTATCACCATTTACTTGCCCGAAAAAAACTTCTTTATGATTTTGCCCGAATGTGACATGATTCCTGCCGGATATATATAATTACATGCTTTGCCCGAAAATGATACCTGTTTTTAATAGCCTGTCTGAACCTGACATGAGCTTGCCAGAATACCATATGATTGCGCCCTACAATGTAATATGGGTGGGGGTGGGGATAGGGGGCGCTGCAGCCCCCTAGTCCCCAACCTCAAAAGCCAAATGCTCGTTTTGGGAACATTATTGGAAAAACTTTATTGGCCAAACTAATTGATTAGTATTGTTGAAATAGCATATAAAGGGGCGTGTGTGAAAAAAGCCGAACCTTAGTATCGTTAAATGCAGAAATATCAGTTAAAACGTTTACGAAAGCCGCTGACATTGAGCCTAGGTTTACCGTCAGTTTGGCCTGTCTACGCTGGCCACATCTATACGCTCGTTCGTGCGATACGCTCACGTGCGAAACCATGTGTCGTATTTGCCATAGGATTAGCACGCAGCGCGCGAGGGTGTATATCAACATACAAATTTAAGATAAATGGCGCCATACAAGCGATGTGGATCATCACCAACACTAGACCGAGAAATCAGTCTATGTTCCGAGTCTTGTGTCACTGAGACTGCGTCTGGTTCCATCATCATCCTCTATACATTACAGTATGACGTCTTTATATTAAATGGACACCATAACGAGTTGGTTATTTCTGACTACACCAGCACCTCCATGTCTCCCATGGTCCACACCTTAAGACCAGCAGTGATGTAGATCTATAGACTGGTTATTTCGTTAAAGAGGGGGGGGGGGGGGGGGGGGGGGGAAGGGGTGGTCATTTATTCATACACACCCTATAAAACAGCCCACTTATTGAAATTTTTACAGGGATTTTGATTTCCACGAAAATTCTAATATACAAGATCATTCGCGATGGACAGCCACATGAAGAGCACAACTGCGATCCGATTATAATAGATAGCGACAGTTAACAGTTAAAACAATGCCACACATTATGTGGTACCCATTCCTTAGGAGCAATGTTGTCTTCAAAGACCTTAATAGCTATAGGGAAGCAACCGATAAGAAAAACAAACCAGTTGTGTCCCATCTTGGTCAAGCGGAAGGTGATATAAGATAATAACGAGTCTAGTTGATCTAAATGGAATGAAAGATTTAAGTAAGGTTCTTGTCGCTAAATCTTTATAAATCAGTTGTCTTATCTTCAAAATACTATTGGTGTGATTATGTGTAAAGAGCGTACACGGTGAGT
Source organism: Echinarachnius parma (assembly GCA_037951105.1). NCBI lineage: Eukaryota > Metazoa > Echinodermata > Echinoidea > Clypeasteroida > Echinarachniidae > Echinarachnius > Echinarachnius parma. The sequence continues at coordinate 9,509 of JBAMJV010002706.1, forward strand.
TTGCACACTTCTAGACGTGTTTTGTCGATATCCTAGCTCTCAGCATCAGGCGAACTCATAATTAATGCATGCATTAATATAGACAACGTTGCAAAAGGCTCCAGCATGACCGTTAGATTGCCTCTCTAAGGACAGATTTATATGCTTCATATGCAACCATTGCTGCATGAATTAGGTAGAGGATTGCAAATGGCTCCAAGAGCACCCCGATCACTTTACCGGTTGGGTTCCCAAAGTAGAGACTTTCCACTGTCCAAACCTCGACGTACAGACTTTCTATCAACCATTCGGTAGAATAAGATACTGTAATGTATATCAAGAGGGCGAGGACACACTTGATCTCAGATGGTTGTGGAGGCCGTCGCTGCACTTGCAGTAAGAACGCCGTCGTGCACCAAACCATGACTACGATGACGACGGAGTGGACGAGAGCAGCGATGAACAGTACGGTCTCATCGGGTTCAACATTTTGCCCACTAACGAGTAGACCAATGGCTGCCGTCACGCGAACGAAACATTCGCAAAAGATCCCACAGGTGCAAAGAAGAAGTAGTACATCGTGTCCTTCAAAGGGTAGATGAGCATTGTTAATTTCGTTGAGGTCCATATGCCTACCTGTGTCCTTAGACGATAAGAACATGTGTAAGAATATCATCAAAAGCGGAAGGCCATTTCAAGACAATCAAGTACATAGCGATTTTCATCTGGAGTAAGAGTTTGTGGACCGAATATGAAAAACATATTAATCGCTAGATACACGAAGGCCGCCAGTAATGAGGCTACCCATATCTTGTTGACGAAGCGTCTGATTGTCGATGACGCGTTTCCGACCATATCTGCATCCCTCAGGACTCTGGCGCTCTTGAATCGGCACAATAAGGTAAGTGACTTTATAGCACCAGTAAGTACAGCATACGGTGTGGATGTATTTGGTTCACAAAATGAATCATACCGAGGCATTTCCTGATGAGCTTGTACCACCGACCTAGGTACGAATGACTTCCACATCTGCCAGCCGATCCCCGTCGCAATGATGCTACACTCCATGTAGAAGGCTACCATGGCTCGCTGCATGCCAATGAAGTAGTTACCAATGGTGCCATTTATGACGCAGAAATGATCGAACTGTTCTTCTAATTCTAGCAGGCCGCTGATTGGGTACACAAGCTTCCAGACTGATAACCAGATACACGCTGACAGGGCAATAACGATCGTGAAGACGTAGTATTTGTAACAAAATACAATCCCCACTGGTAGAAAACTGATCAAGGAGAGATCTAGAATCTCTAAGCTGATATAATGACTGGCAGGTGCGGTGCTGTTCGCGTTGATGCACATGATCTCGCCTCCAGCAAACGAGGGTACTATACTGTGACAATGGCGAGACAGGAGAATCCACCAAAAACATCGACGAGGGAACGGTGTCTTTTGAGACTTAGGTCTGATGAAACTTGATGAGATCTCGCCCGTGTTTGATTCCGACAGGCTGACAGCCCTTGTGGATGTTCTTCAGGCATACGATACATGTCAGGATGTTGTGATGAATCGGCCAGTAACCAGTGCGTCGCTGACGTATCTGTATCCACGGGTAATGCAGAACTATTTATAACAGGATCCCTAAGACTGTTGTCATTAAAAACTCTCAACACTAGGCGATGAATGAAGGACACCCAGGGTGTGGGCACAGTGGCGGCAACGCATCGGCCAGAAGACCACCTGTCCCTGGTGGAATCTTTGCTTCGATCGAATGAACCGAATCAGTTGAAACTCGACGCTCAGAATCACCACAGTCATAGCGATCCTGGTGGGTACAAATGTAGCTTCCTTGTGAGACAATCCGATGTCGAAATTGACTGGAAGACTCGGAAGAAAGCAAATACAAATGCCTAAACTGGATAGAAGACAAAGGGTAAGTGTGCTGCTGTAATAATACTTGTCACCTGACAAGTTGCCCCTCATATTTTCCATTTCTCCGGATTGTGTTCAAATATGGTGTTCAAATTAAATATTATACAGCGTAGTCCAAAGAACCCGGCAACATCAGCAGTGTACACTTCTTCAATTTACGGTTTTCCACAAAACTGATCCCTTCAACTTCTATCAAGCCCAGCTAATATGCAAGTTGGAACTTTTATTTACTAGCATCGGCGGAAACGCATCGGCCAGAGAACCTCTTGCTCGTGATGGAATCTGTCCTTCGAGCGAACGAACCGAATAACCTGAAATTCGATGCTCAATATATCCACGGCTATACATATAGTACTGTAAACGATAAGAGTAGCTTAGCTTTACGAAGATCCATCTGGAATGTTGACAGTAAGACTCACAAGAAAATCGAGTCAAACTGGATAAGAAACTCAGGAATAGCGTACTGATGAAGTAATACCCTCATGTCCTCTACAGGATCACTGTTTCTGTTTGCCACAGGAATTCTCAGGAATTTCACAATATTATTATAAGGAAGGGTCTTTCACCGTCTCTCAAAGCCCGTGCGCATATATTCCTCGCCATACTGAGACGAGATGAAAATGATGTTTCTTTCACAGTGGTTTATAATTGTAATTTTCAAATGTTCATGGCACAACTTTGGACTACGTTCGACATTTATTTTTGGTTCAGTTATATCTATAACGTTCTAGCAATGAATCATTAGAGGTAGTGTGTACTTTATATGGGCTTATAAAGATTCATTAAGATAATATGTGCTTTTTAATCATCATGACGACAAAAGTTGCCTCAATAAAGATGTACCCATCTCAAGTTAACTATGCCTCATGATTACCTTTAACGGAAACCTAATAAACATGACCAAACAGAAAAAGGCTGTAAAACGTAGTCCTTAATTGTGTCATTAACATATAAAGTTAGAAAATTACAATTATAAACCACTATAAAAGGCAAAGTATGCAGATACTCATATAATTTCCTCATGTCTCGTTTAACATTCTGTAGTATATCATCAAGGAGTATCCAGAAGGGTTTGTAGAGAAAGTGATACCCATTCGATAAATCATGACATTTACGAGACTACAAATGCTTTATTGGGTAAATGTACAATCGAAACTACCCACATTTATTGCATAATAGTGTATATAAAATGGATAGTACATGAGGTATCATACGCATGGGCGTATGGGCACATATTTATGTTGCGGTAATTATCTTGCGATATTTTACTGGGGGGGGGGGGGGGGGGTGTCGTTTTGAGGGTTACATTATTTTGGGAATTAAAGTCAGGGGGGCGGGTCATCTAGGTTGATAATTGTCTGGGGTAATCACCCGGGGTATAGTTGTATGGGGGTAACTGTCTCGGGGGGGGGGGGGGGGGGGGAATCGTCCGAGGGGTAGTTGTGTGGGCGGTAATCGTCCGGGGGTACTTTTCATGGGGGCAATAATTATATTGGGGTCATTTGCTTCGGGTGATTCTCTTGTGGTACATTGTCTTGGGGGTAATTATCTTTTAGGGTAATAATTTATCTGGTGTAGTAATATCCGGGGGGTAGTTATCATATGGGAGGGGTTGGGGGGGGGGGGGGGGGGGGTTGTCAGGGGGGGTTATCGTCCGGGGGTAATTGACTAGAGGGTATATATAGTCAGGATATTCCCCAAACGAGGGAATACACATACTGCATGTACTGGAGGTAACAAGGTAATGGGGCGTTCCCACTGTCGTGCGATTAGTTACGATCGCCACGATTGGCCATTCGTATCTGATCGTGAAGTAATCGTGGTGATCGTATCAGATATTATCAGATCGTAAGGTCAGTCGTGGCAATCGTGTTGATCGTAGGAAATTTTTGGAACGGTTCAAAAAATTTCTACGATCAACACGATTAATTATCAATCGTAATAATCGCATCGGATCGTATTGGATCGTATTGGATCGTAACAAAGCGCATCTAATCGTGCTTCCAAATCGTGGTGATCGGGATCAACCTTGGACACCACGCTCTGTTAAGATGTGATGCGATCTCCCACGATCTGTTACGATCTATGGCGCTCTGTCGGGTACCATTGTTCACGACCTAACACGAATGACTCACGAGCAGATACAAGTTGATACAGGTAGATACGAGTAAATGCGAGTAGATACGAGTAAATGCGAGTAGATACGATTAGTCACGCTTTCCACGTACGTTCAAGATCTGTTATGAGATTTCGCGCCCATATATACCGGACAAGAATGAATGCGAGCACATTGTCACTGTCAACTTGCATCTGCTTAATTTTGAAGCCTTTGAGAGATGCCACCCAAGGGTACAAGACGCAAGAAGGGAAAGTGCCAGACTATCACACCCCCTGAGCCTGACCCAGTCCAGCCAGAGGCAGCACCAGAGGAGGATGAGGAGACCACCCCACCCAGAAAGCAAAGAGAAAGAAAAAACAGTACCTGACTTCACTGACTGAAAAGCAAAAAGTGGAGATCATCGAGTTTCTCATAAAAAATGAGGTTCTCTACAGCAAACTCCTTGCGGGTTTCAAAGATGTCACCCAGAAGGGGGATCTCTGGGCTGCCACGATAGACACTACTGTGGCGCAACTTAAAACATGGTACACAAACATGAGGACCATGATAGGCCGGCTGAAGAAACGCGCCAAGAAGAGTGGGTCAAGAGGAGATGTCATTACTGACATGAACAGCACCGAGAAGTGGGTGTAGGATAAGTTTTCCTTTTTGATCCCCTACACTGAGACGGTGGATGCCAGAAATGTGGCCTCCTTTGCAGCAGCAGCAACAAGTGCCGCATGGCGTCATGAGGTATAGTTCCTGAGTGCGAAGGCGTCATCCCCCAGGATGGAGAAGGGCATGTCTTGGTGGTCATCAGGGCTTGCAGTCAGAAGGCAGGGTGGGGGAGTCCTAGGGGCTTCCTCTTCCAGGCTCAGACCCAGCTAGCCACCTGACGTTGGGCCGATGTCGGAATTTGGTTGCCGGATGTCGGCATATCGCCGTTGGCTCGAGGTTAAAATGTCCGCCAGCCCAACATCGTCACGACGTCATTTTTGTGATATATTGGCATAACGTCATTTTCCGACAATGGCCCAACATCATCTCATGACATGATGTTGGGCCATTGTCGGAAAATGACCTTATGCCAATATATCACAAAAATGACGTCGTGACGATGTTGGGCTGGCGGACATTTTAACCTCGAGCCAACGGCGATATGCCGACATCCGGCAACCAAATTCCGACATCGGCCCAACGTCAGGTGGCTAGCTGGGGAGTCACCAAATATATGAGAATCCGACATGTGTCATTTTCCACCAAACTCGATCCACACAAACTTGCAATCTGCATCCACCATCGCTAGGATTGGTATCAGAAAAGGCCTTTGTAATTGTAGTACAGACTGCCAGTGTGGTGTGGCTTCTTGATAGCAATGTGTTTGCCATCCAGGGCTCCAATGGCGTGGGGGATGTTCCATCTCTGCTCTTAGCTACGGCTGTCCAGGCTTCGGGGGCCACATGTAGGCTAAACACATCATCTTTGTACGCTTGCACAATTGTCTGGCACACTTCTGGAACTATCTCTGAGATACTGGACACTTCACACCTGAGGGCATACGCACGGGACCGATAGTTGTTTCCAGTGACAAGGTGACTCAATGTCACTGCCAGTCAGTCCAGGTGAGAGGGGTTGCCTGGAACTTCATCGAGACTTCACCGAAGAGCTGTGGTGTTAACCTGGTGTGTTTTTGGAACGCTACTGGATCTTCCAGCCACAATTGGGTGTCTATGAGGCTGGAGAACTGGCCAAGCTGTTGTCTCCTCTCCTCTCCTCTAAGAGCCATGGTCGCAATCAGCACCAGCTCTCTTGGCCCTCTGTGGTTGGGTTGTGGCGGGTTTGGCTGCTGCTCGTCTTCTTCCTCTCTGGTGATAATGTAAGCATACGATAATGTAAGCATGGCAGAAGTTGAGGATGATGACAACGTGACATTTGCAGTGTTGAGGATGATGACAACGTGACATTTGCAGTATTACTATACTGCAAATGTCACGTTGTCATCATCCTCAACTTCTGCCATCATCAATAACTGTGGATTGTAGTATTCACTCTGTAGAATTTTTCAAGAAACAATTAAGTCCATGGTCAGTCGGGCTGTATATATATCCGTCGGAGTCCAATCGTAGCTCAAATCGTGATCACTCTCGATCCTCATCGTGAAAGACATCGCGACCACAATCGTATCATATCGCAACAGAGCGCATCGTTTCGTGATGAACGTATCGGAAGGTATCCGAACGTATCTGCACGTACCCGATCGTCCCAAATCGGGGACCCCGATCGTGATGATCGTGTCACATCGAGACCCAATCGTGGACTCAATCGGGACAATCCTATCGAAACGTATATGATCGTATCTGAACGGGAGACCAGATTGTGACAGATCGTGGCACCTGAAATTGACCAGTCGTGACCATATCGCATCCAAGCGCACCAGATCGTACCAGAACGTATCGACTCGCATCACCTCGTATCTAAACCTGAAATTTCAGAGAAGTTCCACGATCAGCTACAAATGGCCAATCGTGGCATTCGTAACGGGTCGCACGACAGTGGGAACGCCGCATAAAAGGTACTGTGCCACTGAGTACTAGACACGGCCCTGTTTTTCCAACGGTACCGTACGAAACGTCATCTGAGCGTAACCGCTCTTGTTGAATCTGCTGATATGGTCGTGGTTATACGTAACCCTCTGTTGTGAGTGCACGCTCACACGAGCTCAGATGGCGTTTCGTATGGTACAGTTGGAATACAAGGCAGCCTCCAGCATGTCCAGTGCTCAGTAAAAACAGTCGATATTTGTTTAAAAAGCAATGATTATTTCCATTATTAGTGATACCCGAGAGGAGTATACGAGTAGGAATTACAGGGATTATGCACTTGACAGTAACAGCAAGCGACAATACTAGCGTTTCCTTCCTTTTAAAGGTTAAAGTCAATGATTTTTTTTTTTTATTGATTTTTTTTTTTTTTTTTTTTTTTTTGGGGGGGGGGGGGGGGTTATGGCTAGTATTACCGTTTAGTTAGGTTGCGAAACAGTATAATAGCGAAGCCATTGTCACCGGAGATCACTCCGTCAAGGAGTGAAACACATATTGGAGGAATATCGCATTTCTATAATAGGATTGAAATTGTGTGTGTGTGTAAAAATTCACCCCTCCGCAATTAAAGAATAAGAAACCTGATAGGAGTTTTTCGAAGTTCTGCAACAGTTTGACTTCCATGTGCACGAGCAGAGCGCAAAAGCATTGATCAGGGGTTTTACTCTTCACATGCTGTAGTTTCTTTATCGTCCAGCTGATGTTTCATAAAGATCCTAAGTTGAACTTAACTCTAAGTTGGACTTAACATTATAAGCCATTTGTAGCCTAGGAATTAAAAATATTCATCAAGAACATCAAGAACATGAAATCTCCTGGATAAAAGAAAATGTTTATGCTTTGAATGAACATTTTATGCATTTTAAAAGAACTTTCACAAAAGATTTTCAAATTTCCATAATTGTTAAGTCCAACACCCCCAGGCAGATGTCCGGTCGCAAGCATGATAGGAAAGGACGACCGCCAAGAAATCGGACCCCACGGCGGTACAATTGTGTTTTCGAGAAATTTGGATGCGCGTATTTGGGTTCCTCAAATGCTTATTCGTGTACAGGTGTAGGAGAAGAAGAAGATTTAAAAAAAAGAGAAAGACAGAGAAGAAAAAGACGACTAAAGAAAAAGTCGACGAAGAAAAGACGAAGTCGAAGAAGAAGAAGGAGAAAAAGAAGAAAAAGAAGACGAAGGAGAGGAAGAAGAAGAAGAAGAAGATTATTATTAATACGAAAAAGAAGAAGAACAACAACAACAACAATAACAACAAGAACACGAACCAGAAGAAGATGATGTAATGGATCGGATAAAAAAAATCTTATCTCGAACTTTCAGGCCATACGAACATTACGTACTCATTTGCGGGGGAGGGGGTAAGTCTCTTTTACCTCGTTCTGCTCTGTGAGGGAAAAGAGAGAGGAGAAAAAGAGGGGGAGGGGGAAAATGTACCCCCACCGCCCACCCCATGTAACCTTTTCAATGTATAATGTACATACGTCTCCAGAAGACAGTATAACAGGTAATAGACTACTTCCTTCTTGGCTTATGGTTACTATAGCAACGGCTTCCTTCTGCTGATGACGGGGAGATTGGCTCTGTGTGGACAACTGTCATATGGGACCCCATTGAAATGGTAACCTGCTCCCAATATAGTAGATTTTGCAATCTCCATAGAGTTAATAAAGGACCCACTAGGTTCCCGTAGGCAATGGGTTAATAGTCAGGGACTCACACATTAGTCTCAAACTTGCACTGTAGTTTTACTAAATAGAGAAGGTAGTGTACATTATAATTATCGATTACATTCATGTTTAGATGCATAAGCCAGATATTTTCTTTTCCCAAATAAAAATTCGATCCACCTTTCCACGAATTTCCATGCATATCATTAATCCTCCAAAAGGGTATTTCCAAGTCCTTTACATTTTATAATTATCACACAACTTCTGACTTAAGAATTTTGGTTTCTGAACAGATTTTGAACTTGATTAACCGTTATTTTGTTTCATGAATTATGTGATGTTGCAGCGTATACGCTTATAGTTTTCCTCTCCCTCGCAAAAATATTTCTAAAGCGCCCTCCCAACCAAAACTTAATTTCTAGTGAAATTGTGAAATTCAACAAAACTTACTTAGAACTCTAGCGGATCTAGCTTATACCTCGTTATATTTGCATTACCAATAAACTGGGCATGTCACAGTTCAGAAAATTCTCTTTCGATATCTTATAATTGAAGTGTTCGGATTTGAACATCTCCCACGGAGACTATCACATGTGTACAAAGTTAGTGCATTGAGTTAGCAAATATCACTTCGCATTTTCGCTCATCACTTGGTCATAATAATAATTGTAATAATAATTGAATAATGACATTTGTTAAATTCTGTAGAGAGACAAATATGTTAAATGTTCTTTGTTTTTGTAGTATTGTGGCGCCTTGAGTAATTTTATTTTTATTTTGAGAGAAGAGAGGTATATACTAGTAGGTATTTATATTATTTGTATTATTATGTCATTCACATGACACTCACTTACCAAGGAACTTCACACACCACGCAGACCACATTTTTATTAAACCTTTCGTTAGATTTAGCACATGTCAAACAAAGTTACTAGATCCCTTAAATGCACCCCTCATGCCCTTGTCATGCTTGTAGCATCCCTTTATTTAGCCCTCTCCTTTCCAGCCCGTTCGATCTTTCTGACTGAACTGTTTGACATTTGGCTGACTGAGGGAACACTATCACTATATGACATCATCTCAATGAAGGGGCCATTCGCCAACAATCACATGCATCAATTGCAATTACCTAGACAACGCGAATTATTATTTGGCCGATACAACCTGGAACAAGACAGTATTGCTGTTGCCATGCTCTTATTTACTTGTTTATATTAATTAATAAATATAGTAGCATTGAGAAGATGGTGTTTCCAAGCTATTAATTTGGAATTTAAAATGCAGGTATTTCATTAGGAATCCTAAATTTACATGCAGCTTCTTGGATGAGGGCTGGAATACAAAATAAAACAAACCCTGTTAGAAATAGAATTTCGTGAATTTCCTGATAGGTAATTGTTGATGTAATCCAGTGTTTTGTTTTATGTGAGTTGTTTTTCTAATATTTGTCGTTGTGAAATCACAAGCTGTTGCTTTTAAGGAGCTCCAAACCAAAATGTTTGACCATATCATATTAAGTGCTATATAAAAACGATCCTTCTATTATCATGATTATAAATATTGTGATTAAAGAGATCTAGTAAACAAATGTTGACATGGTGCAACAAAAGGTTGATAACATGTGTAGTTTTGTGATCTGATATATATGTCCACTGAACACGCTGAATGATGTGTGAATGTTGCATGGTAAATGGACGTCAGATGACTGAGTAGTGAGCGAAAATGTCAACTCATTGCACTTTAATACTTTGTACACTGTTAAACACCTCCTATGGAGAATTTTAAATCTGAACACTGTAATCATAACTGTTTTTAAACGAAAGAGAAATTCGGAAATCTTCGGAAGGACGAGCTGAGAGTGGTTGAACAGATTGAAGGACAGCACTATTATTATTCTGACAGATTTCGACACACCTCAATTTGTCTACGTATACCATTATTTTTAATCCCTGAAGATGAATCAGTTTGAGAAGGTCATACGGAGTTCGATTTTGTCAAAATCCCCCACCTTTCTAGCTTTCTTCTTCGAAGGGCGCGAATGGGAACGGTAACATCCGGGATATCCTGGGCAACTGACGTATGAAAGTCCCACACCAAGCAACACAGAGCCCACACGAAGGGGGGGGGGGGGGCAAATTAGTACCCATGTGGAAAGAGTGTTCACCCCTTTACCTTCATAATATGGAGGAAATAGATACAGTCAATAAATAAAACTATTTACAGTTCTAGCACTGTATTTCATTCATTTCATCCATTTTATCCATTTATTTAATTTCCATCACAAACAGATTATAGCAAATTACAACCCAATTTTAATGGATATAACGAATACACATTTTAGTTTGAAAATTATAGATATAAATATAAGTAAATCATATCGAGTAATTTCCCTATCATTAGAATTACTGTCACGTCTGTATCCCATCCGTCTGATAGATTTTGCAATGCCAATAACTTCGAGGCCCCAGAGAAAAAACAAACATAATATAGATTTTTAGTTGAACTCAAATTCTAGCCATTTGTAGCCATGGAATAAAACATATGTTCGACAGTAAAAATGCACATAAAGCACAAATGAACATGCAATCTGCTCGACAATAGATAAATATTGATATTTTTAACCAATGTTTAAGCTGTGTTTTAAAACTAGTCAGTACATTTTCCATTATAGCTTTCCATAATTTCCAGACCAACTCCGAATACGTTACGCAATAATTTGATATGAAGAAACACAGTCGTGACAGTAGCGTCTTATTTATCATCTTGATTTCTAGAACATTTTATCCCCGCTATGGGACCTATTGTTCGCATCATTGCCTCATCCCTTCTGGAATGTCCATGGCAACGCCGATGACTTGGAAGTCACAGAGGAAAGCGGTAATTCTTCGGTGAATGTTGACGTTAGTAAGAAGCCTCACAATGTTACGCAATTATGCGTAATACTTTTATTACTTGAGTGCACGTATTTCAATTTATTCGGTTATCAGAATCGAATGTCAGGAAATTGCTACTTGGCAGCTTATATATACTGCCATGAAAACTATCATTCAGATTTTATTCAGGAGCTAGTATGTGATACAAACGTGTGATACCATGAAGCACTAACCATGATGACGTAGTCAGCTAAACATATCCAAGAACATTTTCCATTCGAAAGGAAGGATACAAATCGCTATTCTGAGAAAATGTTATTCGACAGACGTATGGTTAATAAATGCATGAATTAGTTTCCAGTCAAACTATAAAACCAACATATATGATAAATAATCTTAAAGACATGTTTTACTTCATAAGAACTATATTTCAGACTAATTGTTAAAAAATACCTAATCGGTATCCTTTTTTCATAAAACTTATTGCTTCTAATTTCTAATCATTATTTCATGTTATAATCCAATAACATTTTTATTTCGTGTTCATTTCAATATCCTAAAAACTACTAAAATGCGATATGAATGAAGTTAACAATTTTGCGTGATATGATTGGATTTAGAGCCAAACAACAGTATTGGGAAAGTTACCAAAAACATCTACATTATATTGGCCAAACTAGTTGTTCAATATTGTTGAAGTAGTATACAAAGGGCCAGTGTGGTAAAATCCGAACCTTAGTATTGTTAAATGCAGAAATATCGGTGGAACTTGAATGTATGTCGTCAGCACGCAACCGAGATTGGGCCTAAATTCACCGCTCGTTCTCCCTTCTTCGCCGGGCTGGGTATTGGTCGACAAGCCCGCGTGCCGTGCACACGTGCGCTTAAATAACTTGTGCATGCAGCGTATATATGCAGTTGAATTTCATCCCTGGTAAAAGCGTTTTTTATTTCGAACCTTTTAATGCTCAAAATAGTAAATTTCAAAGTCGTTTTTTTTCTCCAAATCTTTACATTAAAGGGGTAGTTCATTTTTTGTATAGAGGGCGCTGCACGTACCATTTTTTTGTGAGATAATGAAAAACTGAGTGTAAAATTTGAAAGAGCATACAAGTTTAATGACAGAATAAACTTTATTTGATCAAAATCGGTTAAGAAACGGCTGAAATATCAACAAATATTTCCGATCGTAATAAATCTGAGGGCCCAGATATATTCGATGATTTTTTTTAAATAAAAAAAATCCTTACACTTTTTCAAAAATTGTCAAAAGAGGTTTTAAAATTGTTGTTGATGATCTCTCTATTTAATCATTATTTCAACAAAACATCACATGCATAATTTTGTATGAAAAATGGTTGAAAGCAATGCTTTTTTAGAGAGCGCCCTCTTGTGTTTTAATGGCTCTTTTTGAATGATAACAGGCTTTTTACTTAGTCATTTGTAATTTTCTATACCTTTCGAGCATTGTGGAGTTATAACTATTAGTTTGTAGTGCAGGTTTTGGTTACTAAAGCTCAGCCTTACCAAAACTGTACTACCCCTTTAACATAAGTTATGATATTATCTTTCACATGGTCGGTGATGAAATCATATATTTAATTTTGTGTGTGGGGGGCATTTCCCAATACTGTTATTTGGCTTTAATGTGTTAAGCTGTAATTAGATTATTATGCATGTCAGTTTTACTTATGTTCTCTGTGGCGTAGCGATGGGTTGTTGCAAGGGGGGGGGGGGGGTGCTGTGGGCTCGAGCCCCCTTCCCCCATCTGGCCCGTTTTCCTTGTTGCTTGCTTGTAAGTTGACAGTTTTTTTTAAATTATGGGGCTTTCAATAGCTTGCATTAGCTTCCGGGGGCTCCGCCCCTGGACCCCACCCACTTACGCGCTAGCTTGTTGGAGCCTCCACTGCGTCTGCTTTATTATATACATGCGTGTATGTTATTTGTGAGCATGTTTTCAGTCTACTACGACTATACATGCGTCATGAAAGTGTTTACGGATTATATCAATGGTGGTATTTGTGGAGAGGTGAGTGACTTACGCATTTTGGAGTCAGGTGGTGGAGTTTGTGGTCATGTGACGAGTCATGTGGTGTTGGATGCATCCAGGTACGTGAATGACTTCACTATAATGGTTCTATTATGAAAATCAAACAAGTGAAAGTTGAACATTTGAACTTGTTTTAACATGAAACAAATACCACTTTTAAATAGTTTTAAAATTTAAACATATTTGAAGAGAATGTGCACAATTCACCTTGATATAGGGTTATTTGTTTTGTATTACTAAATGTATCAAAACATTTTGATTTGATTTTACACAATTTAACCTTATCACAGGGCTTCGAGTATCATGTATGCATGAAGGAATTATCCTTTCAATAACTAAATACAGAATATAACACACTTTTATGGCAGACAACAATTACAAAAAGAAGACAATTAAAAGGGTACAAATATCATACAAAAATGTCTATATATATTATGAAATAAAATAGAATACATGGACAACATCTTTAAAACAAAGAGTATGTAAAGGACGATACAAATGCCTAAATGCTTCATCCAACGGTCTGTTTGTTGTTTTGCTCCAGTTTTATATGCTGTAACTGCAACATAATCTAATTATTTTCTTTCAATCTTTTGCCAAATTTTTTTTGACCAGGAACCATTAGTCACAGCCTGTAAAGATCAACTGGTCAAACATTTTATTACAATTCTAAGGACGTGACATTTTGATATGGGAAATGGTCATTATCGAATCCGTCTGTATTATTTTACTAGTCCTACTTGATCATGGTGATGTACTCTGTCCGGTTTACATCCACGTAAACAAAGAGGCAGACATTATATTTTGTTGATATTTAGACCAAAGCCAAGAAAAGATGGAGAACTGTGTTTCAAGTTTAGGAACTACTTGTCTGAACAATTATAATGGAGTCTTTATCATCATGATAATTATATCGCGCACATGTATGTTACAATGTAAAACTAGTTGCTATGTTATTACCCAGCATGGTCATCAGGTACAGTTCAAACTCACAAAACTGTGTACATTCTCAACTCCCTGGGAAGCATACTAACCATATACCGCCAAATAATAGCGCCAGGCTAGATAAAAACCAACCATCGTGGGTATATAGAGAGCTGCAATGCAGATAATACAAAAAAAGTATTGCTGAAGGACACAACTGCCGAGGCGTCGATTGGTTTCGAACACGGGACCCCGTTATTGGAATTCAAACGCTTATCCGATGGTGCCAGTAATGATAGTGATAGTAATGTATGTCTTCTTTGTGCAACCCTGCTCTTTCCTTTATAATGTTAAATTTGTGCTAACCTACAACAGATCTTTATGATTAAAATGGGACATTGGGGAAATAGTAAATTACACAGATTAAAGTGAGGCCTGTAAAATGTCAGATATTGCCCAAAATGACATTTGAGACGTCAATCCTGTACCAAAATCATTGTAAGATATGTCCGAATGATGTGTGAAAGTTTCGTTGAAAAAGAACACTGTTTTCCTGGTTAAAAAAGCGAAAATATGCGTCAGCTTTTACAACGGACGTTTATGAGGTTTATGACCGTTTGTTAACGCCTTTGAGCTGAATGATAGATATCGTCATACTAAAGGGGCATTAAAAAAAATCTAACCCTATTTTATTCTTCTCTTACCATTAGCTAAACAACACGGTATAGAAGAGAAACGAGGAAGCTCCAAGTAATTTTCGTGGAGTTAGACACTTTACAGGCCTCACTTTAAGGGTAAATCGAAGGCAGGATCATCTGTAGGAGGGGAAATACAAATTATTTTCCTTTCATTCATTTCAATCCATTTATTTGTTTTATATCCAAATTATAATTTGACAAATAAAATACAATGAAGGGTTAAAACAAAATCATATCTGATAGTCTATTATTAGCATTAGTGAAGCCAAATATAAGAAACAAATTGAAATTAATAAATTTAACATCTTAGACAGAGTATTACATGCGAAATTTAGAAACTTCGAAACTTGCAAATAAAGCCAAGTTCCCTTCTATGGGCTTCTTTTAAATTCCGGCCAAAATCATGCAACTGCATAATATTGTAATGCAGTTATTATGAATCATGTTGTTTGTTTTGTACATGAAATATTCCGTCTACAAACTGAGTAAAATCTTCTTAGAAAATTGACATGGCATCAAATACAAACGAATCTCTAATGCTTTAAATGCTCCATAGTAACCTATATCAGGTTCCATTCGAAATGTAAATAAACCGGTAAAGATGATAAGGCAAAAACGAAAACAGGAAGAAGAAATACACAGTATCGGCAAATTTGATATGACAGCATATTTCCGCTTTCTTTAAATTGCAAAACAAAATAAAATGCGATTCAAAAGAACATATAGTTCACTAGATTTGTGGTATGTCTTCGTTGAAGAATAAGACATCAATAACCATATTAACGGATTATGAATAAGTTCCTCAGTCCTCAACCACAGTCGCGTATCTACATGGGAGTGGGGTGGGGGTGGGGGGTTCAGGGGGCAAGTGACTCCCAATAATTTGACCCAAACAATTTAAAACGTTATGGAGGATATGTGAACAAAAATAAAGACATGCATAAGGTGTGCCCCCAATCAGTCCGACCACGCTACTCTTATGCTCAACCATATGCTGGTCATTATCTGAATTAAAAACATGTACATTTGTTTCAGTTAAAATGAACTAAGGTAGAAATTAATCATAGTTTATCAAAGTAGACAAAACGCGACGAATGTCTATTTGAATTAAATTGACATTCGTTTTGCTTAGTCTACTTTAATAGAGCATTAATGTCTAACTTCATTTAAATCGGTTCAGAAACAGCTAAAATATCAATAAATTTATTCGATTGGAATAAATGTGGGACCCGTGACGATAATTAAAGAACAATATTTAGAAAATGCCTACACTTTTTCGAAAATATACTAAGAGGTTTCTAAATAGTTGTTGATGATCTTTCTATTAAATCAGTATTTCCTTTTTAGAAATGGTTAAAACCAATATGTTTTTAGAGAGCGCACTCTTGTGTTTAACGGCTGCTTTTTAAATAATAATTATTGTTGTTACTTAGCCGTTTGTAAGATTGTATTCATGTAGGGCATGGCGGAGTTCTAATTATTAGTTTATAATGATATTGTGCACGTTTTGGTACCCACAAACAGTTTTACCAGAACTGTACTATCCCTTTAACTTAAATTCCTATTAAATATGAATTGTCCTAATAATTTGCACATACATGGACATACGAAAACAATATTTAATAGGCATCAGAAAAGTTGTAATTTGCCATAACAGCCAACTAAACAAATACACAAGTCTAGACGATTAACTTTGGCCATTAGAAGGATATAAGCAGTTTGCTAATAATGAAATTGCTAAAGAATATTGGCGAAATGTACATGTATCTGATGTCGGATTTCCGTCGTTTTTCGCACCGGGACTTAATTAGTTTTGACGTTTCTAACGCGTGTTTATCTGCGTAAATATTTGGGTTTTCTGGAATGTCATAAAAAAGGAAACGTCATGAGTAAAGTGGGGAAAAGGTAGAGGGAGAAATTACGAGAGAATGGGGGGGGGGGGGGGGGTGGGGGTGGCAACGGATTGGGTATATGAACAGCTCATCGAAGCGATGTTTTTATTCAACATTAACCATAAACAGACCCGTTTTAACGATTTCTCCATTATACTGTATACGCGTCATGCCCCAATCTATGCCGCAAATGAGGCTCCTGCAAAAAGGGAGAAAAAAGGTTAGAATGGAACCCCATATTGCTATGAATATTGTATTGTTGATTATTTTGTCATACTACGTAGGTGGTTCGTGGCATTGGGGCCACTCTTTGTTTTTTTTTTGTTCTATCAACGACGTCAAAGTTGTAGTAAAGATTGACGAAAATTAAAAAGGTCTTATTTTCTGAGGATTAACGTTATGACAGGCAGCGATTGACGTGTATACGACATAAAATGTTTAGCCTTATAATAATCCTTGAAGGTTTCTATGGAAATACTAACTTAATTGAAGAAAAAACAGTTTAAGATAAACAACGTGTAACTTAAACTAACATTTGATTTAACTGTGAATCCAATTGACTTAAATGTTGAGTATAATTTAATTAAATGGAATTTGAATATTTCTAGGGACCTACTTAATATTTTCATACCGTTCTTTTAAGAAATAATATTCTACTGTCATGACTGTATACCGCAAATCCCTTCTTGGACATGTTTAAGTCACACAAATATATCTTTCTTTTCAGGTCCATGAAAGCAATAATAACAAAGCAGCGTTATATCATGGTTATAGATAAGATGAATTTCGAGTAGTGCAATTCGTTGATGAATCACAATTAAGAGTTGTTTTCCATTAAAAATGTATTTGCTACTGCTTTAGTATTGATTATCATAACATCACATTCGTTCACAAAAATTCACGTTTGTTTAAATCAAAACGGCAGCATTTGGACCCAATTAATGTATTGGTATTGATTAAATAGTAGAAACTATTATGATATACGAATGGCAACATTTCCTAAAACGGTTAGATGCAGAAATATCATCCGACGTTCCATTCGTGGTGCTTAGATTTGACCAAAGTTCCACGGCATGTACACCCGCCTCGATCCCGCTATAGTACCAGTGGCTACACTGTTTATCAGTCCGAGCGGTTGCTTTGCACGTGCTGTCCACGTACGGATAAATCTTATCGTGTTTACCTCTTAAGTTACTTCGAACTTTTTTGTGCTAATAATCAAGTTCAAGACAGTTTTTGTAAACCTTTTACATTCACAGATAAGTTATGATACGTATACATTATATCTTAGACATTGATGGGGATGGGATGTTTCCCAAAACTGTTGTAGAGTGCCTCTGTTGTCTAATGCGCGGATGCCAACAGAGGAGCGCAACACATGAATGTTGGATAATGTTGAACTTTTGTGGAACTATAATTGACAAAAACGCTGTTTTGATTGGGTACGCTCTGATCTCAGAAATATTGAGAATTTGGTTGAGTCTTTAAATAGTCCCATGCAGTAGCTGGAAAATAATGTATAGCCGATACGTGTAGACAAGAGGCTATACGTAATCCCAATTGAGATAATCCGGCAATAAACTACAATTTCTTAGTCTTACTTGTTTGAATATCACATATCACCAGATGCATTTATAGGACATTATTATACAGAATGGATAACCAGACTTATGTGGTCTTTCTCCTGTTTTTTTTTGGTCAGGCTATAATCCCATTCGTCACGGTCCGTAATGTTAAACTTCCTGTGCCATTTCTGCAGGGGATACTTGAACCCGTGATATCAAACTGCGTTAATTTCTTTGCGATAATTAAATCTGCCTCCTCTGTTCCCCCCGACACTCCAGCCAGATGGCCCCATACATCCATACTATCGTTGGCTCAATGTGAGAAGGGCGTTAAGTCATTTTCTCCGAAATTAAGTTATGTATACCATCATGTAGGTCAGAGTCTCCTCTATAATACAATGCACGATTTTCAAATACTAATAGTTCTTGTCTAGTTTGGGGAAATATTCATCAAAATATCAAAGAGAGCTTCTTTTGGTTTCAACATGCCTTTCCAAATTTAAACATGGTAATCTCCGAATAACAAACTAGCAACTTGGCGTCCTTCTCTTTCTCAAGCGACGATACGACCATCATATGTACCTCCCTCACGCGCCGATAACTAACTTGGTCTCTTTTGGTCCCCCCCCCCCCCCCCCTTCTCCTTCCCCCTCCCCTTTTGGCACGCGCGTAGAAAACTAATTTTAGTGTTGCGCTCACTGCATAATGCTAGAACTCACGTTCACATGTCGTCATCTTAACCGTCCCCCTTCCCCTTCCTTACCCCTCCCCCAAAGCTTACACCCCTAGAGGACGGACGATATTGCGGCATATAAAACTCTTATACACAACAAAGTTCTGCCTCATTTCTTCGCTCCGTCATCAGACGTTTGACAAGTAGTGACGCAATTAGAAGAGACGGGATTTTGTGTTGTTCCCCCTCCTGCTTTATCATTCTTTATTTCTCAAAGTTTCCTCGATACCTTCCGCAACCGAATAAATCCAGTCAGCAGTATTAGGGAGATTCATTTTGAAGCGAGGACGTCTGGCAATAAGGGCTCTATAACTGCATCGTCTCCGAATTTGACAGCATATTCCAAAGAACTCAGCACTTAAATTATTTTTGTTTTACTGAAATATTCAACCATCGTCGATCGGCGTATAATATTATCATCAATCAACATGGCGCATTTAAGAATATTCGCCCTTTGTTTTGTTGCCGGTAAGTGTAATCAATCCTTTTAACACTCTATTTTCTTGAGATTTTCTCATCTTCATCTAATATTTAAAATGTTAACTTAACGCGAAATTCTTGAAATCTGAACTCGTTTTCATTATAGTTGACGATTTATTTTGAGATTGTTTTAATTTTCACATCTTACAAGATCATTCTGGCATTTACTCATCCGCGTTACGTAGCTTATTTTAAAACTATTTAACTAAGTATCGATTGGATTTCAGATAATGCGATGCTGTTGACTACTTAATATCTAGCATTTTCCATATTTATCGATCAATGTAAACCATTTTAATTCTGCATTAATTTTGAGTTAAAAAACAAAAATTGCTACACTTCATGACTTCTTACAAGATCCGCCTCAAAAAAAGTATTTCAGAAAGTGTACATTTGGGCTATAACCGTCACAGCATTGCTGTGTTTAATCACAATTTATATTATACATAATGGGGTCGACTTTCTTTAAACCATTTAACGATTTTGTATAAAAGAGAAAGAAAAAAGAGATATATATAGTTTTAACTTGGCTTGCTCTTATAAAGGTATTTGCCATGATTAGCTAAGATAGGTCCATCCAAGAACATACGTCCCGCATTCAAGTGAACGATGATACGTTGATATTTTTGGGGGAAAAGTAAAACAAAAAAATAACAACTGGAAACACTAAAAGTATTTAATTAGATTATTAGTTAATGTACATTATAATACAAATCGTCATGATCGAAATTCGGCTTCAGATAAACCCCCTTCAAGCAAAAACGTCATTGTTACGAACCAGACGTTGGGGATTTCCGTTGATTAACATCGATCCGAAAACAGATCCCGGAGTCAGACTCACCGAAGCCTGAGAGGTTTTTTTTTTATCAATCTGTAAACCACGACCAGTTATTATTTATAGAGCTCTACATTCTGGTCCGAAACGTTTGCATGATTAATCGTGCTTTTTTACGTAACCGTATTGTTTATTAAAACTCTGATTTTATCAATAAAAAATACCTGACGAACATTATTGATAATGCAGGGACATCAGTATAAAAAGAGCTGAACATTTTCTTGCAAAAATATTATGATAATTATGTACATCCCACCAGGTCGTATCTTATGTAACAATAAATAATACAGAACTAATAATAGATTCTCCGTTATGATATCAACTTGTATCACCTCACGTGACAAATAATATAATGTCGTTGTCATGGTTACCATCATGGGCGTCGATACTTACGTAATACCCATTCATCAGGGGGGGGGGGATGGATGAATGGATCATCCCCCCCCCCCCCCCTGATCAATGGGTATCAATGACAGATCGACGCCCGTGGTTACCAGTGTGTACGGTCCGTCGTGTCCCCGTTCCTTTCCGAGCCGTAAATGCCAAGACGCGAACATGACAAAAGACGTATGGGAAACTTCTGCTTTCGTCTTGATTTTATCCCCTTCTACACAAATTAACCCGCGTTCCCCTAGATTTTCAATATTAAGTAATATTGGTACATATCGCTCAATGTTCCGACATGCTATTGCTTAAAGGGATCTAGTAACTTGTATTTCTGAATCGACCAATCTCACTTGCATAGATCTCTCTATCTTGTCGATATGGGTTCTTTCAATTCCCGGTTGTTTCGCTCTTTAAATAGAAGTATGGCATTTTTAAAACCGGTCTCGTTTTCCCTGCGTTCTCTTTTTTATTACGATATCAATGTTTAGAAAATGAAAAGAAGATTCCACTGTGTTCGAATTCACTCAGAGGATGTATCAGATCACAGATGGCTTTGAGACATTGATTAATTAACTTATTTCCCTGTTTTTCGTATTTAAAGAGCTTACGATGCTGGGAATGCATTCCACTGGAAACGTTATTTCGATTACTATTGTTCGATTCGATCCTCGGAATCAAACCATACCAAACATGTCGCATCTTCGTATGTATCACAGTATCAGTACGCTTGCTAATTATTTTTTTCTCTTCTATGTAGAACATTATAAACCACTATTTCCCGTTTCTAATGAATCACATACGGTATGGTGGTTAACAAATTGTCTATTTATAGAGCGGTCCCCCAACCTTATTAAGGATATCATATAATTGCATGACTGTTGAGTAACGCTGAACTGTGGGAATGTACTTACCCACCTGACATTAAACATGACTAACACATGTCATTTTCCCTTAAACTCCCATCTGAGTTTCTAATAAAATTACACAACCCGTGTTTCTTGTAAATTGTGAGTTTCCATTTCCGTCATCATAATCGTCGTCGTCGTTGTCATATTCATCACCATCATCATCATCAGCATTATCATCATAATTGTCATCATCATCATCACCATCATTATCATCATCATCATCATCATCACCAACATCATCAACACCACCCTCATCTTCATCACCATCATCATCGTCATCATCGTCATCATCATCATCATCATCGTCATCATCGTCGATGGTGGTAAACCCGGATAGAGTTTTCACATATTTCTCCCAAAGCAGAAATCTGAGTCGGAGTTATGTTATATATAATAAAAAGGCATATTACGATATATCAAGTAGGATATACTCTATTCTTGAGTTGCATTGCCCTTTAAAGTAATGTATTTTATATGTACATGTATACTATTTTAATTCATTGTAAATTGTATCCAATTCAGCCAGTTGGCTGCCATGTACAATATTTTTTATACCACAATAAATAAATAAATAAATCATCGCCATCATAATCATCATCATCATCACCATCATCATCATCATCATCATCTTCATCATCTTCGTCATCATCATCGTCATCACCCTCATCATCGTCATCATCGCCATCATCATCATCATCATCATAATCATCACCATCATCATCATTATAACGATCGCTATAATTGTTACCGTTCTGTTTGTTCTTTCATGATTCAAATGTCGTTTTAACTCTTTTAAATATCGATATTCACTATAAAATTACTCCTTCACCCATTCACCTTTCCAATTTCCGTTCTTTTCCAGTGTTCTGTGTGTCCGCCATGGGCAAGGACATCGATTCTGAGGAGTACGCGGCGGCAGTCGGCATGGGCAACTTAAACTTCTTCGGCAACCAGCCGGCGCAGCAGCAACAGTCTTCATCCTCGTCGTCCACTTACGAGTACGATTCTGACAATGAGAACGAGGAGAGCGAAAACGCTCAGGAGATGGCCCAACAGCAGTACGAGGCGCAACAAGAGATGGCCGAGCAACAGGCCGAGGCGGAGCAGGAGGCATTAGAGAGACAGCAGGAGCTTGCAGAACAACAGGCTGAGGCGGACCAGGAGGCGATGGAGGCGGCGGCGGAGATGGCGGAAGCACAGTATGAGGGGAACCCACCGCAGCAGCAGGGAGGATTCTACGGAGGGATGGGAGGAGAGGAAGAAGAGGAAGTCGACGAGGAAGACATGGCGGCGATGGGCGGTGTGGGCGGCGCGCAGAGCGTGCCGGGCGCAGACAGCGAAAGCACCGAGTATGAAAGCGAATATGAGGGAAGCGACGGCGAGGGCGACGCAGAAGGCGGCAGCATGGGCGACGCAGAAGGCGGCAGCATGGGCGCCATGGGCAGCTCCTTTACCCTACCTCCCATGTATCCCACGACGCCCATCCCGCCCAATGTCAAGAACACGTTTGCGTACAAGACAACCGCAGCCTACAAGACGCCCGAGCCTATCCGCGGAGACGGCGTCGTCATGGGCATGGCAGCGGCTGAGACTGCTGACTCGGGGGCACCCGCGCCACAGCAGATGTCCAAGCAAAAGGTGACGGGGATTGCGGCGGGTGCGGGCACCGCAGGACTTGTGGGTGTTGCGGCGGCTGGAGTCGGTGCGGCGTATAAGGCAGGTCTCATCGGGGGTGGTGGAGCGGCGGCTGCTGGCGCGGCTGTCTAAACTGAACAGAACATTATAAATGTTTTTTTCGCCTTTGAACTCTCCATTTTCTTTTGTGGTGCGACCGAAAAAAAAACTGATAGCAAAAAACTTTTCCCCGTCTTTGAACAACGAAAACGAATGCTATGGTCCTTTGTATGCTATCATAACATATTAGTTACGCACTTGAAAAAAAAAAACATCTTATCGAGAAGGGAAAACACTGCCATTCTTACTGTTTTTCTTTATTTTTAAAGTTATTTCCATCTATTATTCACGTATGAGTAAATTGATACCAGCATTGCTATACATTCTTTTGCGCGATGAACATTGTCTTCCTATCTAACTGCTTATGTCTCTTAGTTTTGATATTTAACAACAATCTATGTCTTTTGTCATTGGCTTTTAAATAATGTTATCATTATTCGTTATTTTATCGTAACCACTGCATCATCAAAGCATTCTGATCTTTAAATAAACATTCGGTTTATAAACTTAACCAAATGAACGATTTATATTTGATTTAACCTAATCGCAATACAAAAAAAATGTTTTTCTATATAATTTACAAAGATAAGTTTCAAAACTAGAATTAATATTGAATGTACCCTTTATGCCAAAAGCAATTATAGAAAAAAGTGTACATTGTCCCTGTTTGCAATATTAACAGTCAATGATATATTTATTTGAGATTAGAAGGGATTCTTCGTGATTATTAAATATTATCATCAGCGCCAAACGGAAGAAAGGGGTAAATCAATTGGCTACTTCAGCCACTTTGGTACTAGCCTATTTATAACATGTATAACAGTGGCGTAGCCTGCGTGGTCGGACTGCATGATTGTGGGCACGCAATTTATTGGGGGCACACCTTATGGTTTTCAATATTTGTTTCATCAAAAAAGTCCCATTATGTTTCCTATTGTTTTTTTTATTGTTGGGGAGGGGGCAAGTGCCCCTCCCCCACCCCCTCCCCCCTTGCCCCCGTCGCTACGCCACTGATGTATAATATGCCAGTATCTGAACCTCGGTTAGACATTTCAGCGAGCAACGTCGATGATATTTTTCTTTTCTAAAATATATAGCGAGTACTTTTCAAACAGTTTATGTATGAAAACGATCGCAGTAGACTTAAATTAAACATATTCCTCGACGTAATTACACGTAACAGTTTACAAACCATTACACTAATAACCCTCTAAAAACGAAATATCATGACAAATATTATGATAAACGTTTGAATAATCATGCTAATGATGTGCAATTTTGTACGGATGTGTTCTCGGTTTTACAGGTGTTTCATGAATACGGTATGTCTTCCATATGTACTCTGTATAGCTGCATTATTATAGATCCAACTATTTTTAATGTAACAATTTTGTACATGTATTTTCAATGTTAATAAAGTTCTTTTTATAAGTTAATGGCTGCCTGGATTTGTATATATGATCTGAGTTCTTGTCATTAAAATGTATTTTACTTTTATATTTCCAGTGTTTGTGCGTGTTGATTCCCGTGTTCACGAGAAGGCATGCACATTTTGTTTACAGTTCGTGTATGTATGTGTGTGTGTGTGTGTGTGTGTGTGTGTGTTTGTGTGTGTGTGTGTGTGTGTGTGTGTGTGTGTGTATGTGTGTGTGTGTGTGCGTGTGTGTGTGTGTGTGTGTGTGTGTGTGTGTGTGTGTGTGTGTGTGTGTGTGTGTGTGTGTGTGTGTGTGTGTGTGTGTGTGTGTGTGTGTGTGTGTGTGTGTGTGTGTGTGTGTGTGTGTGTGTGTGTGTGTGTGTGTGTGTGTGTGTGTGTGCGTGTGTGTGTGTGAGTGTTTATCACGGGCGTAGGGTGTAGGGCCACATTTTTCCCATGGGGGCTGAAGTCCTTTGCTCAAATACCATATTACATGTTGTTGCATTGGATGTGATTGGTTGAAGTCATGAACAAAATACATGTATCCTCATTGGCATGGAAGTAGGGGCACATTTTCTCGGGGGGGGGGGGGGGCTGAGGTATTTTGCCCGAATTTTGTAATTTTCACCTGACAAGCAAAACAAAAATAAGTTTTTGCCTCTTTGATGCCAGAAAATGGCATGTTTTCAATTGTTTAGTCCAAAATAATATGACCTGATTTTGCCCGAATATGACATGATCTGCTCAAATTTCAGTTGCGTTTTGCCCGAATATGGACGTTTTCAAAACTCCAGGGAGAGGGGCTGCAACCCCCAACCCCCGCCTCCTATGCCTATGCTCATTGGTTACAAATTGATCCATTGACTTTATACGATAATTCCAACAGTGATTTGAGACTTCAATCATATACCAATATCATTATAACATTCTTCCGAATGATTCATGATATAGTAAGTTTCATAAACAAAAAAGAACCCTGTTTACCCAGTGAAAAGTGTCATTTAAAAAGAATCTACTGCTGACT